>CATLJY010000416.1:0-56796 GCA_949987705.1 Thereva unica | reverse complement strand
TTAATGTATACTAAGAGGAGGTCCCCATCTAGAATTTTGAAATTTTCGCATTTTCTAAAAGTTTAACATGTCTCTATAGTCCAGTTGTCAGAGACTTAGACCCAGCACAAAATGTGATATCTCTGAAAATTGGATCATAGGTACTTTTTGGGGTGTAGAACACAATAAAAAAACCTTTGCTGCTCTAATGTGTATGCTAACTTCACAATTTCGAAAACAAATTCGAAAATGTGGTTTTCGCGTTATATCTCGAAAAAGAAAAGAAAAATCGAAAACTAATTACACCACGTGAAAGAGCGGAAAATTCTACTGAAAGCTATGTTATAACTTATTAAAAAATGTTTGTTTATTATTATAAAAAATTATTACAAATAAGAAAGCGAGTTCGAAAATTTGACGCGCGCCAAATCCCAGAATTCAAATATTCAAGCGAGGCGTTCGGGGAAAAACTGAAATATCTTTGCCTAAAATCCACCAAAAACAAAAAATAAAAAAATCATTTTAAAGAGGACACTCTAAGCTTTTTAAGGAAGTCATTAGTTTTTAATTTTATTGTTTTTTCTCATAGAAAAGTTGACCGGAAGTTATAATTTCTAAGATTTTCACTGATTTTTATAAAACTGATTCCTGAAACTTAAAGTTAAGCCTAAAAAAATTATTAAATATATAAAATGAAAGATAAAATCCTGAGCTTTAAGAATATATTATTCATTTTTTGATTAAGCATTCAGGTTAAAAGCAAACATTAATTAAAAACACGTTAAAAACAAAGAACATTCTATGAAATATCATGAAGAAAAAAGACGCGCGCAGCGACGCCGGCAGCAATGAGTGTTTTTGAAGCCGTGTTTGTTTTGCTGCGCAATAATAAAGACAACAGCAAAAGACGCGCTCCAAAAACACAGCGCCGGCGTCGCTGCGCGCGTCTTTTTTCTTCATGATATTTCATAGAATGTTCTTTGTTTTTAACGTGTTTTTAATTAATGTTTGCTTTTAACCTGAATGCTTAATCAAAAAATGAATAATATATTCTTAAAGCTCAGGATTTTATCTTTCATTTTATATATTTAATAATTTTTTTAGGCTTAACTTTAAGTTGCAGGAATCAGTTTTATAAAAATCAGTGAAAATCTTAGAAATTATAACTTCCGGTCAACTTTTCTATGAGAAAAAAACAACAAAATTAAAAACTAATGACTTCCTAAAAAGCTTAGAGTGTCCTCTTTAAAATGCTTTTTTTATTTTTTGTTTTTGGTGGATTTTAGGCAAAGATATTTCAGTTTTTCCCCGAACGCCTCGCTTGAATATTTGAATTCAGGGATTTGGCGCGCGTCAAATTTTCGAACTCGCTTTCTTATTTGTAATAATTTTTTATAATAATAAACAAACATTTTTTAATATGTTATAACATAGCTTTTAGTAGAATTTTCCGCTCTTTCACGTGGTGTAATTAGTTTTTCGATTTTTCTTTTCTTTTTCGAGATATAACGCGAAAACCACATTTTCGAATTTGTTTTCGAAATTGTGAAGTTAGCATACACTTTAGAGCAGCAAAGGTTTTTTTATTGTGTTCTGCACCCCAAAAAGTACCTATGACCCAATTTTCAGCGATATAACATTTTGTGCTGGCTTTCAGTCTAAATTTGACTCTGGCAACTGGACTACTAGATGTTGTGTTAAAATTATTAGTTGATCCGATGAGTAGAACGTGTTCTACAGTCCGTTAATTGTTGCGGTGTCATGATCGCAGCGGAACGCTCGTTGCCATAAGATCAGGGATCGTAAATAACTGTTATATTTGAATTTTTGACTTAAAAAATCAAATAGTAAATGTTGTCTGATCTGCATAAAATTTATACTGGATACTCAGAGTAGCGAGTTCTACGCGGTGGTGGGGTTACTTTTAAATTGTAGACTTTTATTATAAAAGTCAAGTTTAATAGTTAAAATTAATTTAAATTTTTTAAATAAACAATAACAGTTATATTTAACTAAAAAAGTTTTAGGTCATTAAAAACTCTTATTTTTGTTTTTTTATTTTTAAAGTCTTCCAAAACTCTTATGGGAAGACTTTTATTTTTAAAATCAAAAATAACTGTTAAAAAAGACTGTCTTGCATAAAAGTCTTTTTAAGATTTTTATTTTTCCAGTTTTTCTATAAAAGTCTTTGAAGACTTTTATTTTTAAAATATAAAAATAAAAGTCTTTTGCTGAAAACAGATAAATAGTCCATTCAAACCGTTAAGAAAATCGAACCCTAAAGGTTTTTGGGGTCGCTGATCACTAAAACTTGGGCGTCATCCTTAAAAATGCAAAAAACACCCCTTTTTAGGGGTTTTTCGCGATTATTTCGATAATAATGAAAACTAATGCAATGAAATACACTTTTTTTAATATTTATTTGCGAAGGTGGTTGATTTGTACTAAATCAACGCGAACTTTATGATTAGGGGTGATCCTAAAGGGTTGAAACCACCCCTAAATCGGCTACAAATAGAAACTAGTTGGGATGTGGGTTCGACCCTTTCGGTCCACACGATCAACTCAAGGGGGTGAAATAGGGTCAACTCAAAACCGCTGGAGCTATAAGGCTGAAATTTTGACAGTGCATCCCTATAATGACGTAGACATCCACTTAGAAGCGATTTTTCGAAATTCATCCCCTAAGGGGCTCAAATGGGGTTTATCCAAACCGTTGGAGCTACAGGGCTGAAATTTTGACAGTGCAGCCCTATAATGGCGTGGACATCCACTATAAAGCGATTTTTTCGAAATTCATCCCCTAAGGGGGTGAAATGGGGTTTATCCAAACCGCTGGAACTATAGGGTTGAAATTTTAACAGTGCATCCCTATAATGATGTGGACATCCACTAAGAAGCGATTTTTCGAAATTCTTCCCCTAAGGGGGTGAAATGGGGTTTACCCAAACCGCTGGAGCTTATAGGGCTGAAATTTTGACAGTGCATCCCTTTAATGACGTCGACATCCACTAAAAAACGATTTTTCGAAATTCATCCCCTAAGGGGGTGAAATTTGGTTTACCCAAACCGCTGGAGCTATAGGGCTGAAATTTTGACAGTGCATCCCTATAATGGCGTGGACATCCACTATAAAGCGATTTTTCGAAGTTCATCCCCTAAGGGGGTGAAATAGGGTTTACCCAAACCGCTGGAGCTATAGGGCTGAAATTTTGACAGTGCATCCCTTTAATGACGTGGACATCCACTAAGAAGCGATTTTTCGAAATTCATCCCCTAAAGGGGTGAAATGGGGTTTTTCCAAACCGCTGGAGCTATAGAGTTGAAATTTTGGCAGTGCATCCCTTTAATGACGTGGACATCCACTATGAAGCGATTTTTCGAAATTCATCCCCTAAGGGGGTGAAATAGGGCTTACCCAAACCGCTGGAGCTATAGGGCTGAAATTTTGACAGTGCATCCCTTTAATGACGTGGACATCCACTAAGAAGCGATTTTTTGAAATTAATCCCCTAAGGGGGTTAAATGGGGTAACCCAAACCGCTGGAGCTGAAGGGCTTTAATTTTGACAGTGCATCTCTATAATGACGTGGACATTCACTAAGAATCGATTTTTCGAAATTCATCCCCTAACGGAGTGAAATGGGGTTACCAAACTACTAATTTAAGTAGAAATTAAACAGGGAGCCAAAAAATTCAAAAATATAAAATCAGCCGCACCAATTTATCCACCTAATAAATCATTTTTTACATAGTTTTAGTTAGAATTTCTATAGCCTGATCAACGTGCTAGGCTTTAAGCACAATATCACAATTGTTTTTATAGTGTAATTTTCGAACTACGATAGCTATTTTATTTGTTTTCAGCAAAAGACTGACCTGCTAAATGTCATTGTAAAAAACGGAACACCCCATTATTCAGAAGTAACTCAAATACATTAGGGTACATATTTCCAATTATTGTGTGATTGTCGTTTTTATCCTGCATTTTGACTTTATTTAAAAATTCCACGAAAAGAAATATTTCTCCATGTATTTTTTAATTTGCTTCGGTTTAGGGGTGGTTTAACCCCTTTAAAAAAGGGTTTAAAGTGAAATTTTCCAAATGTTTCAATGAATAAAAATGGAAAATAAAATTTTAATGCAAAACAATAAATGTCAATTTTTTTCAATTACAATTTTAATGCAGGGGTAGTTTCACCCCCTTAAGGGTTTAAAATAATAAATTTATGGCTGATAATACCTTTTGAACCAAATTTCAAGCAAAAAGCAAAAAACAAAAATTTTTTTTATATAAAGTTGATTTTTATAATTGTGGGGGTAGTTTTAACCCCTTAAGGGTTGAAAATAATTTAGTTTTGCCTGACAGTACGCCCACAATCGTATTTGAAGCATATACTTGAAGAAAAAAATTTTTACAATTTTTTATATTTGTAGCCGATTTAGGGGTGGTTTCAACCCTTTAGGATCACCCCTTATCATAAAGTTCGCGTTGATTTAGTACAAATCAACCACCTTCGCAAATAAATATTAAAAAAAGTGTATTTCATTGCATTAGTTTTCATTATTATCGAAATAATCGCGAAAAACCCCTAAAAAGGGGTGTTTTTTGCATTTTTAAGGGTGACGCCCAAGTTTTAGGACCGCAGGACCCCGATTTTTGTGATCAGCGACCCCAAAAACCTTTAGGGTTCGATTTTCTTAACGGTTTGAATGGACTATTTATCTGTTTTCAGCAAAAGACTTTTATTTTTATATTTTAAAAATAAAAGTCTTCAAAGACTTTTATAGAAAAAACTGGAAAAATAAAAATCTTAGAAAGACTTTTATGCAAGACCGAAAAAAATAAAAGTCTTTTTTAACAGTTATTTTTGATTTTAAAAATAAAAGTCAATTTTAATTATTATTTCGAACAAAAAAAGAAAAAAATCTTTAATAACAATTTTAAAAGATTTAAAACAATACTAGTCAAAGATAATAGTTAAAAATAACTTTAAATATTTTTGGTAAAATTTAACTGTTACTGTTGTTTTATATCATATAAGTTTCAAAATAATGATTATTTTCTGATTTTTTCGATATAAGTTATAACAGTTACGATCCCTGCATAAGATGAATTTAGTTCCCTAAAATGTATATAGGTAGCAGAATATACGCTGTGAAAGTCAGCTGAAGAGGCGTCTGCCTATAAATATAGTTAGTAGCGCAGTAAATTGTGAAAGCGACACGTGCGTGGCAATTTTTTCATATTAAAATGCCAAATTTACAAAAAAAGGCGACCATGAAAATCGTGAGGGAAGTCGTTCGTCTTCGCGAAAAAGAAAGTTCGCGGGAAACCAATGGACAGCTGAAACCGACACCGAGAAAGTGAGCGCATCGGCCCGAAAGTTGGAAAATACGAGTTTCGCGGACCTTGACATTGACATTTCTTGTAATCATGTGATTTGTCACTTTTTGTTAATTTTCAACTTTTTGAGTCAAACTTTGGTTTGCAAATCGTGTGGTGGAGAGGTGACAGTTGGAGCGGGAGTATCTTTCAAATTGGGAATCAAATGTAAGTGCAACACGCAGCACGTGAATTCCAGCCCTTTGATCGACAAAGCTGCTGAAGTGAACCGGCGTTTTATGTTCGCCATGCGTATGCTAGAAGACGGATAATAAAGTTTAAAAACATTTTGTGGGATTACGGACAATGTATTCGACAATGGCACTGCCGGTTGCGTCTGGGGCTTCCAACCTTGTGTACACAAAGCAACGATACAATAATTTTTGTATCGACTTTACCAACATCCGTGGGTTAAAATCGAATTTATATTCCGTGTTGTGCCATCTAAACACATATTCTCCCCCAATCTTCGCACTAAGTGAAACCCAGATTTTACCTAACGATTGTTTAGATTGTTATCAGGTTTCCGGGTACACTTTAGTGCACAATCTCTCCCCACATAGGGGAATTGCCATTTATATTAGGAAAGACGTTGCCTTCCAGAAGGTGTACAGCAGTACATCATCTGATTTTAACCATCTCGGTATTAAAATTTCACTTCGTAATCACGTCATTTTCTTCTGTTTTCTATACAGGAGTCCTAATATTAGTAATGAAGCCTCCTTATTAGCATTCGACGCAAGTAAAATCTTATTAGCATTCCGAAAGTATCTCCGAATTTTTATCCTCCCATCCGGAGTGCGAAATCATTGTTGCGGGTGCGAAATCATTGTTGCGGGTGATTTCAACGTTCACAACGTAAATTGGCTGAATTACTCGAATGGCACCAGTGCTTCTGACAGGGATGCCGAGCTCTTTGCTGAGACCAATAACCTGCACCAAATAGTGAAACAGCGTACGCGTGTTCCTGACACTGCGGGACAAGGGGCACATCTCCTTGATATTTTTCCTTCCTCCCACCCTACACGTTATTCCGTTGAGGTCGATTCGCCAATTGGCAACTCTGATCAGCGCTTACTTCTCGTATCCATCTCCAACCCCAACAGCGCCAGCTCCTAAGAGAACTGTTTGGCATTATGGAAAAGCCAACTGGTGGGGGCTGATTCGCTTTTTCCGAGCTACTGATAGGAATTTGTGTTTTCAGAACTGCGATGTTAATTTTGCGGCCCTCTGTATTACCAAAATTATACTGGCCCCATTCTTCCAAATCCATAAAGCCTAGACAATATGGATGGTTCAATCGAGAGTGTATGAACGCAATCAAAACCAAAGAAGCCGCCTACAGACAGTACAAAAATTCTCCGAGCGGAACATCTCGACGAGAGTACATCAGGTTGAGAAACTCTTGTAAATCCACCATCAAGAGAGTCAAAACATTATTCGAAGCCAGACGGAGAGGTAAACTCATAAACTCCACTGCAGGCAGTAAAAACTTCTGGTAACCTTGATAACCTCCATCAGGAAGAATTTCACTTCACATTCAACGCCTCCATTCCTTTATAACCAACAGGTGATAACAGAAAGCAAACCCACAGCCGATCTACTTGCACTTTTGTTCGCCGAGAATTCTTCCTTACCCCATGCTGACATGCAACCCCCCACCATCGAGTGTTCCGCTTACTCAATGGATAGAGTTTTCTTCAGGACGCGTGAAGTATATAAGTGTCTCAAAGAGCTGGACTCCAACAAAGCCACTGGCCCCGACAAAATTCCCCCTATAGTTCTTAAAAAATGTGCCTCACCTTTGGCTAAACCTTTGGCTAAACTTTTTGCACAGGGACATCGAACGAATTCTTGATTGGGGCCACAAGAACCGTGTCGAATTTAATGCATCAAAAACCAAGTACTGTCTCATTTCCAATAAAACTAGCACCGAACCGCTTTCTATTTCAGTGGACAACAAGACCGTAACAGCAGAACCCTCTCTAAACATCCTAGGCGTAACATTAGCTGTAACCACATATTCCAAAGTGCTAAACAAGCATCCCAGTGTCTAGGATTCCTCAAAAGGTGCAAATTTCTCCTTTAGCCGTCTGCCAGGGCTATAATTTACAAGTCCTACATTCGTCCACGTCTTGAATACAACTCGTATATCTGGGCCGGGGCCCCAAGAACCATCTTAGCTTGGCTGGACAAGGTGCCAAACCGCGCTCTCAAACTTATTGGTGACAGTGCCATTTGCTCTTCAATTGAATCATTAAGCCACCGTAGGAATGTAGCAACTCTTGCAAAATTTTATCGCTTTTTTCATGATTGCTCTACTGAAATAAGTAACCTCATGCCTCCACGGCAACATTTTTCCCGCAACACAAGACTTGCCCGCTCGGCTCTCCCCACAGTTTACAGCCCTTATCTTCGCGCACACTCCGATCTAGAAATTCGTTTATAACAAGAACCACTCGTCTGTGGAACAACCTTCCAAAGACAGTATTCCCGAACTCATACAACATCCAAGAGTTCAAACTCAAGGTTCATCGCTCCAAAGTGCTAAACAAGCATCCCAGTGTCTAGGATTCCTCAAAAGGTGCAAATTTCTCCTTCAGCCGTCTGCCAGGGCTATAATTTACAAGTCCTACATTCGTCCCCGTCTTGAATATAACTCGTATATCTGGGCCGGGGCCCCAAGAACCATCTTAGCTTGGCTGGACAAGGTGCAAAACCGCGCTCTCAAACTTATTGGTGACAGCGCCATTTGCTCTTCAATTGACTCATTAAGCCACCGAAGGAATGTTGCAGCTCTAGCAAAATTTTATCGTTTTTTTTTTCATAATGATTGCTCCACTGAAATAAGTAACCTTATGCTTCCACGGCAACATTTTTCCCGCAACACAAGACTTGCCCGCTCGGCTCACCCCCTCAGTTTACAGCCCTTATCTTCGCGCACACTCCGATCTAGAAATTCGTTTATAACAAGAACCACTCGTCTGTGGAACAACCTTCCAAAGACGGTATTCCCGAACTCATACAACATCCAAGAGTTCAAACGCAAGGTTCATCGCCACTTTCTGCAACACCCCCTTGACTCCCCCTAACCTATTATGTCCTTCTCTCTATCTTTCGAGCTGAGCTTACTACTGGACATTGCACCATGACCTAAACGACATGACGTACTAGTAGTACAAAGGGTGACACCTGAGCTTAGACTATCACATAAAAAAAAAAAATACATTAACACATGATTAAATTTCGGTTTTTTAAGTTGAATAGCATCACTGCTGTGTGTGCTTCTTTATTTTTAATTGAATAAATATTGAATTTGAATTTAATTTAAAGAATTTTTTGTTTTATTTGAAATAAATTTGGTGGTGAAATCGAATGAAATTTGCAACATAATTCATACACATTTTTTGGTCCTTCGAGCCGGATTTTCATTCGATCATCATTAGATTGTTTTAGATAAAAATAAATAATATTCTGAGCTTAAAATGGCTCCGAAAATGGAACATTTGTTAATCGCGCAAGAATTAGCTGCAGAAAAACTGTTGAAGGCAATTAGAACGGGAAAAAATATCGGTACGGATAAAAGAACCGCTGGTTTCATTCAAAATATAAGCGAACAAATAAAAAGGGCTTGAGATGAGTTTGATGAACGAGATACCCAAATGATGGAATTAATAATAACCTCTAAAAAACCTTCAGATGACGCGTATTTTACTGAGGATAAATATTCTATTGTTCATGTTAGTGTATTAGAATATCTTGGAGAATTAGTTGACGGTATGTTATCAAGTACACCACAGCCGGATGCAACCATGCCAATTCCTGGAACTACTATTTTACACACAACCAACTCAAGAACTCCGTTACCTAAAATACATCTTCCAAAGTTTAATGGTGACTATAATGAGTGGCGTTCATTTCATGATTATTTTATTTCACTGGTTCATAACAACGTGCAATTGCAACCGATACATAAGTTACATTACCTAAAGGAATGTTTAACGGGCGAAGCAGCTAGTTTGCTGAAAAACATTCCAATTACGGAAAGTAATTATGGTCCAGCTTGGGAACGGTTAAAAGCCAGATATGAAAACAAACGGTTACTTATAAATACACAATTAAAGGGGCTCACTGATCAACCAAAAATGAGCATTGAAAGCAGCAATGGATTGAAAACATTATTAGATACAACTGAAGGCTGTTTACAGAAATTAGAAATGTTAGGGGAAAATGTTTCGTCTTGGGATACTATTATTATATTCTTATTAGTTCAAAAACTACCGTTGCAAACAGTTAAATTATGGGAAGAGGAATAGGATAGGATAGGATAGGATAGTCAAAATAGTCCTGACATGAAAAAATTTAAAAAATTTATTCAATCTAGATATAAGGTTTTAGAGTCAATCGCGCATACAACAGGTCATTGTTCAAGAGCACTATATATATATATATATATATATATATATATATATATATATATATATATATATATATATAGGGGAGAGTGGGGTAAACCGGGACACTCTTTGTTCAAGGCCTTATAAAACCTAAATAAACAATTTTTTCTTCTTATTTGGACATCCTATCCTGTAGATGGTTTCAATACCTTTCATTATTTGTCATTTTTAATATTATAACTTTATATTTTCAATAATTTCTAATCGTTTAAAAAAAAGTGTCAAATCGGCAGTTCCGAAAAATCGTGGGGTGAACCGGGACACGATAGAAAGAGCAGGTGAAAGTGGCGTTTATGTTGTAACTAATAGTCTTATTTGCTTTTATGTCAAAAATATGTTACGATATTATTATAAACAATGCTTAAACATATTTTTTTTTTTACTTTTTTATTATAAACAATATAAAATGTGTATTTTGGTTTAAACTATAAATAAACGTAAAAATCATGAATAAAAAATTGTTAACAATCATTTTTGTTAATAACTAATGAATTTAAGTCGATTTTGCAGCTAAAGAGTGGGCCGAAACATTTCTCGGTCAACTCAGAAACCGTGTCCCGGCTCACCCCACGGTGCTGTTTTTTAAACAATCGCGTGGTTATCACATATTTTTGAGGTTTTATCACAAATTCCATTTGAACTTTAAAAGATAACATACTAACGATTACTTTTTATTATATTACCTTTGTTGTAGTCTTAAAAACCATAACATTAGGCTTCCTTAAACTCCGAGAAAATAAAACTTTGTGGGGTGTCGATTTTTATTAACAATCCTTACTAATAAAGTGATGCAGGTGCTGACCTTCAATTCTCATAAAATAATGTAGAGGGCCAATACAAACATAATTCACAAAAAAAAACCAACATAAAAACATTAACAACAATTAAAAAAGCACTGTCCCGGTTCACCCAACCGTCCCGGTTCACCCCACTCTCCCCTATATATATATTTATATATATATATATATATATATATATATGTATATATATATATATATATATATATATATATATATATATATATGTATATATATATATATATATATATATATATATATATATATATATATAATTCGTAAATATATAATTGTTACCAAGAATCTTTCTTTAATCGAAATATGTAATAAATTTTCCGAGCGAAGATTACTTGATGATGAACGAGTAATAAATTTCAATCATAGAAAGTCCAAACATAATTTAAGAAATAGAAAGTCCAAACATAATTTAAGAAAGACCTAATAGCAGTAGGAGTTACACTCACAGAAATGACTAGGTAGTGTTATTTTCAAAAAAATAATTACCAAACTCGTATGAATATTGAATATTAATCTAGTAAAACAAATTTTAATAATAGATCTGCTAATTATAGAAATAGGAATAATAATAATTATAATACTGTCTTCTACAACGATAATAACGATATAGAACCTAAGGAGATAGGTACAATTCGAAGTCAAAATTTTTCGATGAAGCCTCAAAATCCAAGCTACCCATAGTAAGACTTACAATAGGAAGTCACAATTTTAGGTGTTTAATTGATACCGGATCAGAAGCTTGTATAGTTAAACCAAAACTCTTTGAAAGTTTCCCCGAAATAAAATTACTGAACCCACTTTTCTACACAACTCTCAACGGTACGAACAAAATCCAAAATCAAATACTCACACCACTTCCAAAAGAGTTCCTTAATAATAAAGGCCTAATGTCCTGGAAAGTACTTCCAATGCAAAAACGAAAATATGATGCTATTTTAGATTTGCTCACCAAAATGAAAGTCATTATAAATCTCGAAGAATTCTGTTTATAAGTTAATAAAAATAAAATAATTTTTGAAAATTATTTCCCTTAGAAACCAACGAAGGAAATATTATATTAATTACAAATCTCTCTGTCATAAAGAACAATCAAAATACAGAAAAATTAAATTAAGAAACATTCATAACAGCAACATTAAACATCCCTTCAAATTTTCAGGTCAAAACAATTCTAATATGGATGCTGATCTTGACAATGTTCCTCCCAGACCGAGCAATGCTAACCATCGAACAAATTAAATCAGAAACAGGATTCAAAATAATCAAAGTAGATGAGGTAGAGATTGTAAGCAAATACGATACTGTTCTACATATAATTCACCCACTTGGAAAACAATATACAAAGTTTAAACTTAACACATAAAATATCCTTACTAGAAAAAATAAAATCTCAAAAGTAAAACCGTGACATTATTTCCAAAAAGATCAAAAAGAAGATTAATGAATATAGTAGGTACAGGTTTAAAATGGATGTTTGGAACTCTCGATGAAAATGATAGAATAGAAGAAAACCTAGAAGTAGTTAATGAGAATAATAAAAATTTTATAGACGTAACTAATCAGCAAATTTAAATTAATGATAGCTTTAATAAATCATTCACATTATTAAAAAACATTATAGAAAGCGATAGACAAAATATATTAAACGCATTAGAAGATATAAAAACAGTAGAGAGAGAAATATTAGAGAAACAGTCCTAGAATACCAACTTAGAATATATACGTTAAAAGATCAATTAGAAAAAATCCAAGACAACATAATCTCTGCTAAAATAGGATTAGTTAATCCAAGTATTCTTAACGACGAAGAAATAAAGCTGTACGGAATAGATTTAAGTAAGCTAAGTAATATGAAAATCGGTGTAGCAAAATTTTTGGAAAATTCTATAATTTTTGCAAATAAAATCCCTACAAGAACGACAAAAGTAGATAAGAAGCTAATTGTACCAATCGCACCAATACTGAATATAAATTGAAGAAAATTTAGAATATATACATAGTAATAATAAATAATAAAACTTTCACTTTCGAAAATAACTTAAGTCTACAGGAATTAAAAGCAAGCAAGAATTGCGTTAAGAAATGTAATGTAATAATAAAATAGAAGAAATCATCGAATTAAGAAATGATCTTATAATAATAAACAATATCCACCAACAATATTTAAAAAGCACTTGTGACGAGAGGAAATTATCTTTAACTGGAAATTTTGTCATAAATTTCACAAATTGTACAATTAAGTTAGGAAACAGAGAATTTAGCAATAAAGTAGTCAAGTTCACAGAGAGATTTACCATACCACAATATGAAAATATAACTTTAAATGACAAATCCATTGATTTTCAAGAAATCTCACTGCATCAAGAGAAAAATATAAAAGAAATAAAAGAATTAAAACTTCATAAAATTGTAAATTATAGTTTAGGCTCTAATAATATTATATTTCTGGTAATAATTCTAGCTGTTGTATTTTATAAAAAATTAAAAGTAAAGATAATCCAGGAGAATTATCAAACAAGGGATGGAGGAGTTACATCCATTGAGCGGATATCAAATTATATCCACCAAAATATAACTATCAGACCGGAAATCACGGAATTCAGTAGTATAGCAAAGGGGGTTCGGGACCACTTTCAAATTTCCATAGGAAAAAATCTTTTAATATATCATTTTTGATACCAAGTTTCCTATAACATATTTATCTGGCATAGAAAAATTAAAATTAATTATTAGGGGGTTCGGGATCACTTTCAGATTTATTGGGAAAGAATTAATGAAAATGGTAATTTTGTTTATTATTATATAAAATCAACTTCAAACAAGCATCTGGAACAATTTTTACAACATTTTTCCTTATTTTTTATAAATTCATTAACTAAAGAGTTGAAATTATACAATATTTTTGAGTCAATTGTAAGTAACCGTAACGGTGATCTATTAATTTCTGGAAAGCAGCATATCTTACAAAGATTATTTATGTGTCCAGAAGTTACTCAGAAAAATTTAGTTGATTCACTATCTCTTCCTCTGTACCATTCCAGAAGTCTACAATTATCTAATCGTGGCGGTTCAATAAGCTCATCGAAGTCAGGAATGACTTCATGATGAAGATTTCCATTTTTCTATTATTGACAACCTTTGGAAAAAATATTATTAGAAATATGTATATGATAATATGACAAAATTTACTGATGATTATTTTATCAGAATTTGATTTGTTCCTTTCACTTTTTCCTCTTTTCCCACAAGGGCACTTGTAAACTGCACTCAATTTAATAATTTCAAGATAGCTAATTTTTCACAAAACATTTGAAAAACGAAAACTTGAAAATCAGTTGTACAGGAAGGTGTGGTTTATTGCTTAGACTAATTGTTCAAAAACTTATCTTTAAGTTTTATTTGAAACTAAACGACGAGAACTGTGAGAAATGCGGTTAAAGAAATTTAGTTAAAAATTCCTTCAAAATTGTGGTTTAAGAACTTATCTCTAATGACGTGAGAATATGATTTTTAAGAATTTAGATTTTTTTGAAATTCCATATCAATTGTGGTCTTGTTTGTAAAATTCAATGTTGCTTGCAGATTTTTTTGTTTGAAGTCGTATTATGAAAATTATTAGTCGTGAGAAATGTGGTTTTCAAGAATTTAGCTTTTTGTAATTCTATGTATGTGTATGAATTTTAGACTATCAATGGTGCCTATTTAAGTGCAAGCATATTGCAAACGGTAATTCAGTTACTTTGAAGTCTTTTTCGGAATTACTTATTATTTCAGATTGTAAAAAATGTCTCCAAGTGGTGGTAAAGTTGTGAAATTAAACAGCAAAAAAATATCGAAATCTAAAACAAATAAAGATATAGATATTTTACATTGTTTAAATACTATTTCTTTTAAACCAACTTTAAAATTGAGTGATATGAAGATATTAAAAAAATATATAAAATTGTAACTGCAAGGAGGCAAAATACTCGCTACGGCGAAAAAGTATTAATGGAATTGGAAGACTACAGTTTTTTCTTACCATCGAACTTCAATGATTTGAAGGATTGTTTTTTGACAAGAATACCTAGGTAGAAAAGCCCAATATTCAGCCGACTTTGCAAAATTTACGACGTCGGATCAACATTGGTCAGACGACGTCGGTGAACAACATTCTGCCAACGTTGAATTTTTCGCGCATACAAGGTTGAACCAATGTTGGCGATCGGACGTTGGCATCCAACGTTGGGCGAACGTTAAGCCAACGATGGTGGATGACGTCGGTGAACAACATTCTGCCAACGTTCAATTTTTTGCCCATAGAAGGTTGAACCAATGTTCGCGATCGGACGTTGGCAGCCAACGTTTGGCGAACGTAAAACCAACGATGGAGGACTCTGTATGGGACCAACATTCATCTATTGCTTTACCAACATCACTTTCTGACGTCGGTGAATGATGCGTGGCCAACGTAAATGTACTTGCTTTTTAATTAATTTGCAAAGGTATCAATTATTTTTTACATCTAATCAAATCAACCGTAAAAAGTAAATGACATGTATTTTTTATTTCTCGGTCATAATGACAATTTATAACAAAATTTTGAATCATTGAGCACATAAATAATAAATATGTATAATAATAATGTTTGCGTAGACCTTCAAGTTGTTATTACTAAGAACGTTGTAACACGTTACATTATATTTTGTGTAGAGTGGTTTTGAAATTGATAGTAGAAATACATTTTAATATCAGAAATAACTCCATTTCTTTGTCCTCCGATGTTCGTTAGAATCCAGAAACGATTTGATAAGAATTTCGTCTTACTTATGTAATAATTCGATCACTAATATTGTCTCATCAACGGAAGTTAAAATACATTTTGCTTTAACATTTTTTACATCGTAATCGAATAGTCGTTTGGAAAAACGACCAACTTTGTAAATTCCCAGCGATTGCGAGGAGACGGGGTAGTCGAAAGCATCACCGATGACATTGATACGCTTGGCTCGAAGAACAATACTACCAGTTTCTCTACCATCCTCTATTTTAACAAACATCTCGTTGATCTGTATTATCGTGTCATCTTCTAAAATACAAACATTATTAGGATGTGAACTTCTGAGAGTGATTCCATTTAACTTCACCATATCAAATATTTTCTTATCGTCAGTTTTTTCTTGCGTTTAAACCAATACAATATTTCGCCGCTTTCGTACTGAGCCAATCAGAGGATACCTTTGTTTGATAGACTCTGAGGCAGTCGTGTACCCGTCTTGTGATTTGAGCAATTGGTCTTGCAACAGATTTCAATAAAGGCTTAATAAAACCATAAACATTTTCAAATGCAAACGCTGAGAATTTTTCTAAGCTACACTTCAAAAACATTACGTCGTCAGAGATGTGAATCAAATTGTGGAAATTGATTGATTGATGTACGTCGGTACAATATGGCATTAGTTTAACAAATGATCGCAGAAGTTTTTTTGCCGTCTCTGCATTCTCCACTGCAAGTTCATCACTAGATAAAATACGCACAGATGCATATAAAAGCATGAAATGCTTATATGCATCTTCAGAAAAAAACTCCTGCAGTACTATACCGCTGGCGTACGCCAAAAAAAACCTAAGTTGAGTCTCCTTCCAATTTTTAATGTCATCTAGCTCAAAAACTTTTCTCTGGAACTCCTCTGGTATATCATCTGTCAAGGTTCTGAAAAATGTCTGTAAACGTTTTTTTTGTCCATTTGATAATCGATAAGCGCATCTTTGACCATGAAGTATTATTTTATCTAACAACGTCTTTGAAACACCGCAATACAACAGATGCATCGGATCTAAAATAACACACTTTATAATGTCCAAACCAATAATATCAAGAAGCGGGGACAATTCTGCACCATTATGGTGACCAGGTTGTGTTTGATCGCGAAAAGATGCGTACGTTCTGGAGCATCTAAGTTACAATATATTCGCCGGTTTTCGTGTGTAATACCTACAACTTCGCATCTTTCACATGCTTCAAAACCGGTATGTCCTTTTGTTTGTTTGATGTAAGCTCTCGCGAGTGTGTCGCAACGAAAGCGCTTACCTCTACCTGAAATGTCGTACCATCTATCATTATGCCATCTGTATTTAAAGTATTGAATTCTACAACAAGGTCATTCAGAAACTCTCGCACAGATAGTGGTTTTCCGTTGCCATAAAATAAACCAATCAAAAACGGTTTTGCATCATAACCGGTGTTATGAACTAATCCTAAAATCGTTTGTGCACTTTTGTTGGTTTCATCGTAAAATTCGACGCCATCGATGTGAAGAAGAAGCTTGATCAAGACTTCTTCAAATTCGTCAGGACTTATTTGTAGTTGAAGACAATGTCGAATACCATAATAACTGTATTCACCGAATGTGCCTTTATCGTTCTCCATAGATCTTATATCTGTTTTGGCTTTATTTGTATTCAACAATGTTTTACTCGATTTTGGTAATGTCAAATAACCTTCACTTCGCAAAACCAATAACAAATCAGAAAGTGCCGCGTGTGTCACAGATCGGATATGTTTGTGTGCCCATTGGCGAAGTTTTTCTTCGAGAGTACCAGTTTCTAACTGAAAGTGATCATTAGATTCCATCTCCACGGTATCGTCATTCACGCTGGCCTCTTCTCGAACTTCCTCCAAAATCTGAAATGCGTAGCCAAAAATGTCAGCGCCATGCTCTCCGTCGGTACTCATCGCAGTGGCTTTATCTGTATGAGAAGAAGATGGAATCTCCATACTGTCCCCACGGCTTTCTTCATTTGATTGTTCTTCTGGGCTCGAAACAGTTGGATGCTCCAGTTGTGCTCTCTGTTCAAAGTGACTTCGATCATTGTTCCATGAATTTGAAGCTGAAATAAGAATTTGTGTTAAAACCTTTCTGTCACATTCAGAATAAAAAAGGCTCTTTCATTTCTTGTTAAGTTTGCTATATAAAAATAAACAAAACAATATTTAGAATGAAAATAAATTCTCCGACAGTGACATCATTTCTCATAACCTTTAATAGTGTATTATGCTACACAGGAGAAAAACAAGCGTTTATTCCGAGGGTGAAGTGACCGCCCGAGACTTCACCGAGGGCTGCCAAATGTGCAGATCGAGTAAATCGAGTATATTAGGAAACACGTTTAATTCCCATGGTAACGCTTTATGTGGAATAAAACATACAAGCTTACCATGGGAATAGAAGTGTTTCCGTCCCTACAAATCAGAAAGAAGCCGTTTTTGATGCACGTGTTATGAAAAATAGTTTAAATTGTTATTTTTAGATAAGACTTCAATTGTTTTACAAAATGTGTATTGCAAAATTAAAAAAAAAAAATCCTTGAATTAGTCAATTAAATTAAACTAGTCAATTCAATTTATACTGTTCTTTGAACGGTCAAGTCAAACGCAACAATGAAAACAATGAAAATTGGAAGTTACATTGCGAGTTATCACTGTGTGGTTCGGACGTTGAATGAGAAGCTTCGTTTGTGACCTTCAAATGTCGATGTTTTCTCATTCGATCTCTGCTTGCCATTTTTGATAAATAATAATCCAGTTTGATTTGCCTGAAAATAATTATATGTGAGTACCTTTACAACGTTTTTTAATTTTATATTTCTCATATATCTTCAATCATAAACCAAAGTTAATTGCCTAACAAAACCAAAATAAAATATTAATACTTGTTGCAATACTCGAAAATCGTAACATTTGTGAATCTTAACTTTTTGCAAGAAAAAAATCAATTAGGTTATACAATTTTGACAAATTTTGTCCGTGGATATAATATATCGTATTTTGAAACAATACCTCATATGTTTTACAAGTTCTGTTTTTTAGAACAGCTCCAAAACTTAAAATTATTTCAGATTAAACCTGAACCACACAAACTGCTTCTGTTAGAGTAAGCAAAATTAATTCGAATGATACCACTTTCTATAAACAACTACAGCTTATCTTGAAGTTAGCAGTGATTAGACCCATAATACCAACTTCCAAAACAAGAGACGAAACCGTGGCTACTATGATTTTGAAAAGTCTTCTTTGAAGCGTAAATTCTTTTGTAAGAAAATTCCAAAAATTGACTTGCGATTGTTGGCGAGTTTTTCTTGTTCGCTTTCCGTTCCTAAGCACCACTTGGCTGAATTCTCCGGCGACTGCAAAAGTTTGAACAGCTTTTCTGTGTCGCAGTTGGCAAATCTAAAATAAACTAAATTTATAGTAACATAAACAATAAGATAAAAACAAAATTTAGATTTTCTACCATTATAATTTCAAATGAAAATAATTTTCTGAACTAATCAAAAATAATGTGTGCTGAAAGTTATACCTGAGGATGAAAATGTATGTTCAACCAAGTCCATGACTTTGGGAGAATTGTTTTGGCGATAAAAATTACGATAGTTCATCGTAAATATCGGTTGTTGAATCGGCACTTTTATAGAGATTTCATGGATGCTGTTATCAGAGCCATTTTCCACTTTTATATCGAATTCCATTCCGAATATAGTATCAAAGTTCATGTTTGTTTACGTTTTGATGATGTTTTAATAAAAAAATCAAGAGCATAGTTTTCGCTCAAGGCCATTGTTGTTTCTTTTTTTTCGTCGCACGCGCTGTTTATCTGAATGCTGTCAGATACAAACTTTTCCTCGAAAAAGTGCTTTCCTTTTCTTTCTTTTTTCACATTATTGCTTTATGACACTGTATCACTGTTACACAATTTTTTAAGATTATTGCAAAAATTACTCAGGAAGATACGACACTGTAATCCTTTCTGTGCGAAGAAAAAGGAAAGTAAAAATCTATGATCAACTTCTCTATTCATATACGCGCTCCGGAATGGCGAGAGGGCGGAGCAACGGCAAACTACACAAACACATGCAGAGCAGGAAGTACACGAAAATGGTACATGAATTCACACAAGCAAAATAAAAGTCCAGACGGCACAAAAAATTGCGGAGAAGAGAAATCAGTGCGTCTCTTTCGCACTTCGTGAAATAACATTTCTTTATTTACCCTTTCTTTCTTCGATTTTTGTTTTGTTTTTAAATTGAATTTTATCTCGCTTGCACCTTGTCGATTGATATATTCACTCGCAAGGGAGCTTATGGGAAATTTTGAGAGTGTCGTATCTTTGTGGGTAATCTTTGATTATAGCCTAGCTTGTTCGATTTTAGACCTGTTCTACACGTTCAACTTTTCCTTCAACTTCAACACTCTTTCGCTCGCATGCAATTCTGACGGGGTAAAATTATTTCTCTCGTAAGTTGCATGCGAGTAAAAGAGAAAAAAATATTGAAGCTGAACGAAAAGTGGAACGTGTAGAACCGATCTTAAGCAGTTTTAAACGTATCACGGTGTTTTTTACTAAACAATGAGGTATTTCAATGTGCACATTCGGTGGAACATCTCAAATAACCTTCATTAAAAAGGCGCTAGTGGAACTGATCTCAACCAAACTTGCCTCCGCATGAGATTTCGTGCGACAGTTTAAAGTGTCGGTACGGTACTGAGAAGTGAATTCTAAATCTTGTTGGAACTTGTTTTTTCGCGAATCTGTACTGGGATAACCTAGTTTTTACGCTGTTGCAAAACAAAGATTTGTTTATTTTTCAGTTTATTTTGCTTTAAATAAGAATGTATTTCATGACCAAAGATGTAATAACCATAGTTATAAATTATTCAAATAAGTTTATTACTGCAACAAGTTCATAACAATGTACATTTGGACGAATCATAAACATTTTTCATAGTTGTTTTGCAAAAGTTTTACAAGATTAATTTTATCAATTCATGATTTTTGTTATAAGATTTATAAAATGGTCTACATAGAAGAACTTAATGGACTAATCTGTCCGATTTGTTTTATAAAGTAAATAACAAAGTGACTATTTCAATTGTAATTTCTTTTAAATTCGTAGTTAAAGTCATAATTGAGTGTAAAAACAAATTTTTTGAATTGATGAAACATCAAAATGGTATTATGATTAAGTGTAAGATATATATCTACCTTCATAGTATTTTACCGATTTAAGTATTTATATTCATTAACTTCATCAAATGTCAATAGCTAAAAAAAGTCCAGCTAGCGGTTCGATACCCACCATGAAACCAGGTGCTCACAAGGTGTCCCACAAGAATGGAAAAGGCGTGTACAAACTTGTTTCTTTTTTCTTTCAAATTAAAATTAATAATTGACATTTTTTAGATGACATTTTGGAAATTAAAACTACTTCGGCTATCAACTCTTCTGTAGTCAAAAAAAAGGTGCAGACAATTTTTCAAAAGAAGCTTCAAGTTCACTAAAAGGTATAGTTAGAAATAAAACATCAAGTTGAAATAGAAACACAGTTTTTTTACTTATATTCAATTTTGTTCAATTAGGAGGTGATAGACAATTATTTTATGACAGCATCCACAGTCCGAATAAAAACATTAATATGAATAATGAAGGTGAGAATTTGTAAAATCTTGAATCTAAAAAATATGTATATAAATAATTTTCTATTTTACAATACTTGTATTAAAATTTCAGAATGTGCTAATTCCTTGAACGGAACCGAGAGTGAGGATGAAAGGTTCGATACATTGAATCTATCAATGATTTCAGACGTATCGAATGCCAGGGGATCCAGGCCGCAATGTGAAGAACTTTCAGGTAGAATTGTAATTATGTGTTTTTTCATTAGAAATATTGGAATTTCAATTATACTTTTATTTATTTATTTATTTGCCAAACAAGGCACTTAACAAAAACAGTTACAGATAAAAAAAAATACATATTATTATTAGGATAAAAACTTATATTTATTTCTAGACGGCGAAAGATACATTCTAAGATATCTTCAGAAAATAGGTATTTATGTTTTCATAATCGTAAGATTCATTTTTTAGAATGTTTATAAGTAAACTTTATTTATATGTACAACTTGAATGCTTGCAGAAAAAAAGATTGAGAATTTTACAAACGACATGAACGGTAGTGTGCAAAAACAAAAAAGAAGTTTGGCATACGATATGTCAAAAATGAAACAGGAAATTATTCAAGTTGTTAGTGCAGGTATGCACAAACTACCCTCTAAAGAATCATTGGGATTTAACTTTCCTATAGAAACGATTGAAGAGTTTAAAGAATACGAAGAAAAACTGCATCAAAGTGAAGAATTGAGAGAAAGCCTGGTATGTATATGTTACGGAAAATGTCGGAAACACAAATTTTAAAATACTGTCAATCGGATGTTCAAAAACAAATTTAATCACGTTTTAACTTAACAAATGTGCCATGAACAAACGAATATTTGTAAACAAATGTGCTTATGGCCATTTGTTAATCATTTTGTTTTTTAAAAGTTTTGTACGATTTTACACCATGGAGGATGTTGCGAGACAAGATTATATAATCACTGTTATAACAAATTTACAAAACATTTTTAACAAAATTTAATTTTTTTATAACAAAATGTTTATAATATAATATGTATATTAGATATTTATTTATATATTCATTTATATTTACTTATTTATTTACTTAGTTCTTTATTCACTTTGCAGATTCGACTGATGGTTACGTATTGTCATACGAAAGTAGATTTCAAAGAACCAACTAGCAAAATTTTGGCTACGATTATGGATCAAAAAATTCAGGAAAAGTATTGCGCTCAAGGAAGAGCAACGGGGAAGGAAAATTTTTCACAGACTGAAGTTTTCAAATGTTTGGATTGTGAGTACAATAAACAGAAATTTCGATTTTCTATTTTGTAAAATTTTAATATAATTTCTATGTCCAATATTTTAGGTGCCATCAAATCGGCGTACCCCGAAAAAGTCACAAAAGATATGCTGATTGGGTACGTAAGCAAATGGCTTATCGGTGCAAAGGACCGAAACGGTGGGCGTAAAAAACGTAAAGCAGAAAAGAATAGAACTTGATCAGACTTTTCAGCCATTCGTTATTTGTAAAAGTGATTCCTATCGTATTGCGACTTACTTATAATATATACTTATTATATGATTCGATTCATGAAACGTAATGTGTAAGATTCAAGCTGTAATTTATTTTAATATATAAATAATAAATACGATAATAACAGCATTGTTTATGCTTTTACAATTTTTAAACGAAATTCCACGTTAGCTGCCATTTATATGACAAATGTAGGCTTCATATGTGTAACAAAGGCACTTGACGTCGGGCTGATGTTGGCATTTAGTATCAGGTTAACGCTGGTATACAATACAGGATCAATGTTGGCATGCAATAAAGAACCAACGTTGGCATACGATTTAACGTTGGCATACGATAACGGTTCAACGTTGCCAAAAGATGTTGGCGTTGCGTCACATCCCACAGTTGACCCACCAAAATCTTCGTGGAAACACTTCAAAATCGATTTTATGGCAGACGCTGGTGAGAATTCAAATGCATAAAATAAACAACGTTAATTGAATAAAAAAAATAATTCCCGTATGGATAATTCTCAACAGCCTTTTTCTATTATTGTTTGTTATAGGTGATTATGATCAAGAATTGAAAAGGCTAAAAAGATGTTGTGATAACGTTTATGGCCAATTGAATAGTGATGCAAACGGGACGGATTCAGAAAAGGATCGGGAAAAAACATCTGGAAAAGAGAAAGAGAAGATGGTCGTTTTGAAACCTGCAGATGGGAGAAAAGAGTTGGATGCGTTAAAAGTCGACATTAGTAGTAAGATTATTATTTGAGTAGGGTTTAATTTAACATCAAATGCGTTTCTTAAATCATGTCTTTGATTATTTATTAAATCATTTCTTTGATCATTTATTAAATCATTTCAAAATCTTATGACTCCAATTTGTTTGCAAAAGTTTTACAAGATCAATTTTATCAATTCATGATTATTGTTATAAGATTTATAAAATGGTCTACATAGAAGAACTTAATGGACTAATCTGTCCGATTTGTTTTATAAAGTAAATAACAAAGTGACTATTTCAATTGTAATTTCTTTTAAATTCGTAGTTAAAGTCATAATTGAGTGTAAAAACAAATTTTTTGAATTGATGAAACATCAAAATGGTATTATGATTAAGTGTATTATTAAGTGTAAGATATATATCTACCTTCATAGTATTTTACCGATTTAAGTATTTATATTCATTAACTTCATCAAATGTCAATAGCTAAAAAAAGTCCAGCTAGCGGTTCGATACCCACCATGAAACCAGGTGCTCACAAGGTGTCCCACAAGAATGGAAAAGGCGTGTACAAACTTGTTTCTTTTTTCTTTCAAATTAAAATTAATAATTGACATTTTTTAGATGACATTTTGGAAATTAAAACTACTTCGGCTATCAACTCTTCTGTAGTCAAAAAAAAGGTGCAGACAATTTTTTAAAAGAAGCTTCAAGTTCACTAAAAGGTATAGTTAGAAATAAAACATCAAGTTGAAATAGAAACACAGTTTTTTTACTTATATTTAATTTTGTTCAATTAGGAGGTGATAGACAATTATTTTATGACAGCATCCACAGTCCGAATAAAAACATTAATATCAATAATGAAGGTGAGAATTTGTAAAATCTTGAATCTAAAAAATATGTATATAAATAATTTTCTATTTTACAATACTTGTATTAAAATTTCAGAATGTGCTAATTCCTTGAACGGAACCGAGAGTGAGGATGAAAGGTTCGATACATTGAATCTATCAATGATTTCAGAAGTATCGAATGCCAGGGGATCCAGGCCGCAATGTGAAGAACTTTCAGGTAGAATTGTAATTATGTGTTTTTTCATTAGAAATATTGGAATTTCAATTATACTTTTATTTATTTATTTATTTGCCAAACAAGGCACTTAACAAAAACAGTTACAGATAAAAAAAATACATATTATTATTAGGATAAAAACTTATATTTATTTCTAGACGGCGAAAGATACATTCTAAGATATCTTCAGAAAATAGGTATTTATGTTTTCATAATCGTAAGATTCATTTTTTAGAATGTTTATAAGTAAACTTTATTTATATGTACAATTTGAATGCTTGCAGAAAAAAAGATTGAGAATTTTACAAACAACATGAATGGTAGTGTGCAAAAACAAAAAAGAAGTTTGGCATACGATATGTCAAAAATGAAACAGGAAATTATTCAAGTTGTTAGTGCAGGTATGCACAAACTACCCTCTAAAGAATCATTGGGATTTAACTTTCCTATAGAAACGATTGAAGAGTTTAAAGAATACGAAGAAAAACTGCATCAAAGTGAAGAATTGAGAGAAAGCCTGGTATGTATATGTTACGGAAAATGTCGGAAACACAAATTTTAAAATACTGTCAATCGGATGTTCAAAAACAAATTTAATCACGTTTTAACTTAACAAATGTGCCATGAACAAACGAATATTTGTAAACAAATGTGCTTATGGCCATTTGTTAATCATTTTGTTTTTTAAAAGTTTTGTACGATTTTACACCATGGAGGATGTTGCGAGACAAGATTATATAATCACTGTTATAACAAATTTACAAAACATTTTTAACAAAATTTAATTTTTTTATAACAAAATGTTTATAATATAATATGTATATTAGATATTTATTTATATATTCATTTATATTTACTTATTTATTTACTTAGTTCTTTATTCACTTTGCAGATTCGACTGATGGTTACGTATTGTCATACGAAAGTAGATTTCAAAGAACCAACTAGCAAAATTTTGGCTACGATTATGGATCAAAAAATTCAGGAAAAGTATTGCGCTCAAGGAAGAGCAACGGGGAAGGAAAATTTTTCACAGACTGAAGTTTTCAAATGTTTGGATTGTGAGTACAATAAACAGAAATTTCGATTTTCTATTTTGTAAAATTTTAATATAATTTCTATGTCCAATATTTTAGGTGCCATCAAATCGGCGTACCCCGAAAAAGTCACAAAAGATATGCTGATTGGGTACGTAAGCAAATGGCTTATCGGTGCAAAGGACCGAAACGGTGGGCGTAAAAAACGTGAAGCAGAAAAGAATAGAACTTGATCAGACTTTTCAGCCATTCGTTATTTGTAAAAGTGATTCCTATCGTATTGCGACTTACTTATAATATATACTTATTATATGATTCGATTCATGAAACGTAATGTGTAAGATTCAAGCTGTAATTTATTTTAATATATAAATAATAAATACGATAATAACAGCATTGTTTATGCTTTTACAATTTTTAAACGAAATTCCACGTTAGCTGCCATTTATATGACAAATGTAGGCTTCATATGTGTAACAAAGGCACTTGACGTCGGGCTGATGTTGGCATTTAGTATCAGGTTAACGCTGGTATACAATACAGGATCAATGTTGGCATGCAATAAAGAACCAACGTTGGCATACGATTTAACGTTGGCATACGATAACGGTTCAACGTTGCCAAAAGATGTTGGCGTTGCGTCACATCCCACAGTTGACCCACCAAAATCTTCGTGGAAACACTTCAAAATCGATTTTATGGCAGACGCTGGTGAGAATTCAAATGCATAAAATAAACAACGTTAATTGAATAAAAAAAATAATTCCCGTATGGATAATTCTCAACAGCCTTTTTCTATTATTGTTTGTTATAGGTGATTATGATCAAGAATTGAAAAGGCTAAAAAGATGTTGTGATAACGTTTATGGCCAATTGAATAGTGATGCAAACGGGACGGATTCAGAAAAGGATCGGGAAAAAACATCTGGAAAAGAGAAAGAGAAGATGGTCGTTTTGAAACCTGCAGATGGGAGAAAAGAGTTGGATGCGTTAAAAGTCGACATTAGTAGTAAGATTATTATTTGAGTAGGGTTTAATTTAACATCAAATGCGTTTCTTAAATCATGTCTTTGATTATTTATTAAATCATTTCTTTGATCATTTATTAAATCATTTCAAAATCTTATGACTCCAATTTGTTTGCAAAAGTTTTACAAGATCAATTTTATCAATTCATGATTATTGTTATAAGATTTATAAAATGGTCTACATAGAAGAACTTAATGGACTAATCTGTCCGATTTGTTTTATAAAGTAAATAACAAAGTGACTATTTCAATTGTAATTTCTTTTAAATTCGTAGTTAAAGTCATAATTGAGTGTAAAAACAAATTTTTTGAATTGATGAAACATCAAAATGGTATTATGATTAAGTGTATTATTAAGTGTAAGATATATATCTACCTTCATAGTATTTTACCGATTTAAGTATTTATATTCATTAACTTCATCAAATGTCAATAGCTAAAAAAAGTCCAGCTAGCGGTTCGATACCCACCATGAAACCAGGTGCTCACAAGATGTCCCACAAGAATGGAAAAGGCGTGTACAAACTTGTTTCTTTTTTCTTTCAAATTAAAATTAATAATTGACATTTTTTAGATGACATTTTGGAAATTAAAACTACTTCGGCTATCAACTCTTCTGTAGTCAAAAAAAAGGTGCAGACAATTTTTTAAAAGAAGCTTCAAGTTCACTAAAAGGTATAGTTAGAAATAAAACATCAAGTTGAAATAGAAACACAGTTTTTTTACTTATATTTAATTTTGTTCAATTAGGAGGTGATAGACAATTATTTTATGACAGCATCCACAGTCCGAATAAAAACATTAATATCAATAATGAAGGTGAGAATTTGTAAAATCTTGAATCTAAAAAATATGTATATAAATAATTTTCTATTTTACAATACTTGTATTAAAATTTCAGAATGTGCTAATTCCTTGAACGGAACCGAGAGTGAGGATGAAAGGTTCGATACATTGAATCTATCAATGATTTCAGAAGTATCGAATGCCAGGGGATCCAGGCCGCAATGTGAAGAACTTTCAGGTAGAATTGTAATTATGTGTTTTTTCATTAGAAATATTGGAATTTCAATTATACTTTTATTTATTTATTTATTTGCCAAACAAGGCACTTAACAAAAACAGTTACAGATAAAAAAATACATATTATTATTAGGATAAAAACTTATATTTATTTCTAGACGGCGAAAGATACATTCTAAGATATCTTCAGAAAATAGGTATTTATGTTTTCATAATCGTAAGATTCATTTTTTAGAATGTTTATAAGTAAACTTTATTTATATGTACAACTTGAATGCTTGCAGAAAAAAAGATTGAGAATTTTACAAACGACATGAACGGTAGTGTGCAAAAACAAAAAAGAAGTTTGGCATACGATATGTCAAAAATGAAACAGGAAATTATTCAAGTTGTTAGTGCAGGTATGCACAAACTACCCTCTAAAGAATCATTGGGATTTAACTTTCCTATAGAAACGATTGAAGAGTTTAAAGAATACGAAGAAAAACTGCATCAAAGTGAAGAATTGAGAGAAAGCCTGGTATGTATATGTTACGGAAAATGTCGGAAACTCAAATTTTAAAATACTGTCAATCGGATGTTCAAAAACAAATTTAATCACGTTTTAACTTAACAAATGTGCCATGAACAAACGAATATTTGTAAACAAATGTGCTTATGGCCATTTGTTAATCATTTTGTTTTTTAAAAGTTTTGTACGATTTTACACCATGGAGGATGTTGCGAGACAAGATTATATAATGACAGTGACTGTTATAACAAATTTACAAAACATTTTTAACAAAATTTAATTTTTTTATAACAAAATGTTTATAATATAATATGTATATTAGATATTTATTTATATATTCATTTATATTTACCTATTTATTTACTTAGTTCTTTATTCACTTTGCAGATTCGACTGATGGTTACGTATTGTCATACGAAAGTAGATTTCAAAGAACCAACTAGCAAAATTTTGGCTACGATTATGGATCAAAAAATTCAGGAAAAGTATTGCGCTCAAGGAAGAGCAACGGGGAAGGAAAATTTTTCACAGACTGAAGTTTTCAAATGTTTGGATTGTGAGTACAATAAACAGAAATTTCGATTTCCTATTTTGTAAAATTTTAATATAATTTCTATGTCCAATATTTTAGGTGCCATCAAATCGGTGTACCCCGAAAAAGTCACAAAAGATATGCTGATTGGGTACGTAAGCAAATGGCTTATCGGTGCAAAGGACCGAAACGGTGGGCGTAAAAAACGTGAAGCAGAAAAGAATAGAACTTGATCAGACTTTTCAGCCATTCGTTATTTGTAAAAGTGATTCCTATCGTATTGCGACTTACTTATAATATATACTTATTATATGATTCGATTCATGAAACGTAATGTGTAAGATTCAAGCTGTAATTTATTTTAATATATAAATAATAAATACGATAATAACAGCATTGTTTATGCTTTTACAATTTTTAAAAGAAATTCCACGTTAGCTGCCATTTATATGACAAATGTAGGCTTCATATGTGTAACAAAGGCACTTGACGTCGGGCTGATGTTGGCATTTAGTATCAGGTTAACGCTGGTATACAATACAGGATCAATGTTGGCATGCAATAAAGAACCAACGTTGGCATACGATAAGGGTTCAATGTTAGCATACGATAAGGGTTCAACGTTGGCATACGATAAGGGTTCAACGTTGGCATACGATAACGGTTTAACGTTGGCATACGATAACGGTTCAACATTGCCAAAAGATGTTGGCGTTGCGTCACATCCCACAGTTGACCCATAGTTGGCACGACGTTGTCGAACAACGTTGTTACGACTTTGCCGACGTCGTGCCAACGTCGTCCCGATAGTAATTTTCTACCTGGGTAACTGAAAGCAAAAATTTCTATATACATCGGGATGAAAATGCCAATGGAAAATTGACATTTACGCAACTGGAGCACCCTTTTAAGGATATTTTGAACAATGATAGTGATGCTGATGAAATAAGTAGTGATAATGCATAATACTACTTTAAGAAACTTGTACAGTAAAAATTATATCAATAAAAATTATATTTTTTGCTTATTAGTATTCTTTTTATCAGAATTTCAGATTTTTGTTTTCATTATTGGTTTTGGTTCTTGGTTTTCATTTTTCTGTTGGATAGCTTTGGAATTTTGTTTTGGTTGTGGTTTCTTCGTTGTTTGTATGCTTTTGAGGTTTGCTATATACTTATCAGATTGGTATGAGAAGTATATAAACTTTACCATACATATTTTGTACTTACAGTTTTGAATTAAACGCAGTAGTAATGAGTTCATTAATTAAAGTTAGTAGTGAAATGGTTGAAAACATGCGTACAATATTACGCACAGTAATCGAATGTCCTCGCGAATTAGAAAAGTGGTTACAATATTGCAAAGAAAATATGAAATGAGTTAAAAATTTTGAAAGTTATTTGCATATATGTAATACAAAAATTTTAAATGTTAGATTACTCTCCGATCAGCTTAAAAAATGTAAATCCATTGGAAGAAAGCGCTTTTTGGAGAATTGTGTTGGATTAATGAAAGGATTCAAACAACAGTAGAAAATTAGACTTCATAAAACAAAAGATAATGATCTAGTGAAGTGGAAGTTCTTGGAATCTGCATTCAAATCAAAAATTCAAACTGCTTTAGTGATTAATTTAAAATATAAAGATCCTAAAGAATTTCTGAATGATGTTAAACATTTATTTGTTATTAATATAAAAAAGATTTTGAAACATCACAATAATTTAAAAATTAATAGTACTTTTTGTGGAGAATTTGCCGTGAAACGGGGTGATGAAATGATCTACGAATATAAATATATTAATACAAACAATAACAAGGTTGAAAAAGACACGAATTTAGAAACCTGGTTTCAGAAGAATATATATGAATCTATTCTAAATAATCTTGAAGAATTTCAAGAAAAAGATAGTGGGTGGGCACTTGTCTCTATAATAAATATTATTATTAATATAAATAAATATGAAGCCTTTAGAGGATCATCTTATATAGAATTACCTTTGCAAATTAGAAGAAAGTTCGCCTGCATAAATGTAAATAATTCTGATGAAGCATGCTTTGCTTGGGCAGTGATATCAGCTCTTTACTCAACAAAAACTCATAGCAATCGTATATCAAATTATCCTCATTATTCATTGAAATTAAACTTGAAAGGTATTTCATTTCCAATGACAATTTCACAAATTAATCGTTTTGAGAAACTAAACGAGATATCAGTTAATGTCTTTAGTTTAAATAAAAAATATGGAAATTTTTTTACCGTGCCACTTCGTTTAACTAAATTAAAACGGAGATCACATGTAAATTTACTAATGATTCAAGAATTTTATTATGATGAAGCTAATAAAAATAATAATTCCAATATGCTTAATGATAATGAAGATATTGTTATGAAATACCATTTTGTTTGGCTAAAAAATTTATCTCGTTTAGTTTCTAGTCAAATTTCAAATCATAAGTGTTCTAAACATATATGTGAAAGATGTTTGCATTATTTTGATACAAAAGACAAATTACGAAGTCATATAAAGGAATGTAAACAGTTAAATGATTGTAAAATCATCATCATCATCATCATTGCGCTCCTTTAATCCCTCATGGGACATAGGGCGGAAACAGTTGCCCTCCAGCGGGGCTCCATCAAGATGGCCGGACCAAATTAGCAGAACCAAATAAAATTTATGTCAAAATTTACTACTTTTTAATTGCTATCATTTTGCGCTGGAACAATTGTCTCGATCGTTCGGATTCGTTGCTCACTAACTGGCATGATGGCTGGCTCGATGGCTGGTTCAATGTTTTGCTTTTCTGAAATTAATTTAATTTACGTAATGAAAGCGACTAGTTTTGTGCTTGCAATTTCAATCTTTTACCTGGTACACTTCCAAGCAACATTTCAGTCCTAGGAGCTTCCACCAGTTTCATTTTGCCTTCCAAGTACTGGAAATGCTGCTGAATAAAGTAATCCACTCGGTACGGAAGATTAGGAAACACATCGTGCATTCGCAGGTACTCTTCCAAAATTGAAGTCATCACGAGAAACGTTTGACCACAGTGGTAGCAGAGCCAAGTGCTTCGAAAGATACTTCACCAGGTCGGGCAAATAATACGGATTAAGTTCTAAACCTTTCGGACTTTTTATTTTTTCTCGCACTTTGTCTTGAATCTTCAGACCCCATTGATACCAATTGTTCTCAGTGATTTTCTCAATGCTCTTTTTGAGCATTTCACAACCTGGCTCAAGCTGTGAACTCTCCGACATAATTTCGCATTCATCTGCTTCATCATCCGAGTCGTCCAAAATTTCATCAGAAGAATATTCTGGAAAACAAATAAAGAAACGTTATATTATAGAAAGTATTATTTTTTGAGATATTTTTTTTTTATCATTTCTAGAACAGCATATTACCTGTAATCAAACTTTCAAGAGCCTCCTTGGACTTCTGTGCAGGAGATGATCGCCCATCGGCCATTTTTCCGTATGTTTTGCTTAACGCAAGAGTGAAGATTTTTTTGATCAAACTCGCTGCGTTTTTTTTACTTCGACACATAATTAGTTGTCCCATCGCACCCATGAAAAGCTTTTTGACTCCTCTCATTCGTTTTTTGAAGAGCCTAGTGTAAAGATGAATGAAATGGGCATTATCAAAACGAATGAATATTTTGGGAAACTGGCTCGTATTACTCGTGTCGCTCGTATCGCAGGCATCAGCATACTCCTCGACGTACCGAAATCCTGTGTAGGTACGTGTGACTGCATTAATCAGTGACCGCGACATATCAGTCACTACTTCTTTCGGAATCACACCTGACACCCGAAGATGCGACTGCAGAAAAAACTGTATCTTGTCAGTGTCGTGGCTCTCTGACAACATGTGTCCAACTGTCAGCTGTCCCTTAGAGCATCTGAGAACGATTTCATATAAAAAAATTGGTCCCGCAGGCATGTCAAATAATTTCTCCAACGGATGCACTATATTTCCAGTAGCGTCGATGGATATGAAGCTGTCCTTTTCGTTACCGTACTTTTTGTAAAGCTGCATTTCTGCACTGGTCCAATAATGTACCATAAATGGTTTATTACTCAGTAGGTGGATTTCATTTGAGTATCGACTGTTGACCAGGATATCAAGAGCTTTCATGGGATTAGGGTCCAAGTATGTCTTAGCAACAGCCTCGTGTTTGACGTTTCGGAGAACGTTAGCAGAGTACAAAGTGGGAGCTTCATGTTCTCCTTGAACCATCAATTTATTTGCCAAATCTGCACGATAATTTTCAACTTTTTTCGATTCTAAGATTTCAGCAACAACCTGCCTTTTTGGATTTCGTAGCCACCGTTTTCCACATCCTTTGCGTTGCCCGATTTTAATTTTGCATATTAGGATTACCTTTTTTGGATCTCTTGTAAAATCAATGTTGATATCCAAACTGGACCCACACTTACAGGACCCTGTGAAGACAATGGTATATTCATTTTTAATTAGAGAAGCTATCAATTTTCTGCAGAATATTGCCACGCGCCCCTTGTTTGCCCAGCTACTGGTGCAATTATAAAAATATTAATCAGTTAATAACAGATGCAAGAAGTATAGTGACAAAATCTTTTGTTATAGAAGACATCTTATAATTTTTTTTCGCTCAGAGTCATACCTTTGATGTAGCCAGTATCATATGAGTTGGATATGTATGTATGCTTCATTTGAAAAGCACACGGTAACGATGTTTTCTCGAAAAAATTTTCGGCGATTACGTCAGCATATTCTCCAGGTTTTAGTCTCACGGCAGCTCTCACACCCTCTCGTCTGGCAAAGGACTTCTTTTTGTATGTTTCCGTAAAATCCAAAAAGTCGTTCCTTTGGAACTGTATCTCCAATTCGAGGTGTTCTTGAAACGAAAAAGAATTGTCTGATATTCCAGATGTGTTTCCGTCAGCTGGTACAAGCTTCGGTACAGCACTTTCGTTTTCTTTGTCTTCGTTGCTTTGAGAAGATAGTAAATCTTTCTTGTAATCACAAGCGTAGGTGTAGATTGTTGATGGCAATACTTTATTGCCTATTTCTTTTGCCACTACCGTCCAAATTTCGGCTGACTTACAGACCACACGGTCAGAATCAAAATCAAAAATGTCACGAATATGCTTTCTCGATAATCTTCAAATTCCTAAATTGAAAATATAGTTAAAAATTTGACCTCAAAGTTTGTCATTTTTTTTTTATCTTACCACAAAACCATAACCATTTTTGATTAAAATATCTCTAGTTCTGCCATATCCTTTAAAAAATCTCTCTTAAATCTTTTTCACTCGAAAAAAACTAGAGAACCGACTATTATATCCGCTAAAAAATTAATAAATAAAAATTATAATTCTTTAGTATGAAATGATACGCAGGAAATTGGCTATTTCTTCAAAATGGCGGAGTGAAAGCACATTGCCGGATTTATATTTATTTCTATATTTACGCTATCTTACCTTATATTTAACAGCGTATTATGTTTATTTTAATCTTCACAATTACTTTAAAATAACCTTTTTTTAATAATAACACAAGAATTTAATTTTTTTTCTCAACAGGGACATCAAGCGACGCCTCTACGATACAACTCAAGTAACTAACACGTTGTTTGATAACTAGATCAAGGCGGAAATAAGCCACTGCACTTTACGATAATAAGTAATGCCACATAAGGGAAATTGTAAATTTGGGATATTTGAAAATATTCAAGTACATGTGTACGATAAATGACTTTATTTTGAAAATTTATAATGTCAGAATGATAAATAATAATAATTAATAGGACGTAATGAAAATTGATTTATTCCAACAATTTATAACGTAACAAAAAAACAATATAATGATAAGAATTCGTGATTGGAACCTTATACTATGATTACATGCATACTTGAAGTCGGCTTCAAGTAGACTTGAAAATCATGTAACCTCAGATCGACTTCAAATCAAGAGCATTTAACTGTCAGTTCAAGTTCAAGTCAAGTCCTCAGTCCGGCATGTAATCGTAGTATTAGATGATCATAATCTATGCTTTACCCATCCCACTAACAAATTGTCCTATAAAAGGAAATTAATACTAATAATAGCTTTGTTCAGTAGTTTTCAGGACTGGACAGATCAGAACAGAATAGAAGAGAATTGGACAGCTATCAATTAAACGTCAAACATTTTAGAACAACTTGGAATAAAAAATCTAATGAACGCTTTCTTGTACTTTTTTGTTCTGACAACTCCCGTTGTTAAAATTTCATATACACATTTGTCAAAACTATAAAAAACAACAACAAAAATAATCTTGTCCAAAAAAGTCCCTAAAAAAATCGAGAACAAAAAAGTGAAGCTTCGGACTATTTAGAACAACTTAATGAACACCAGACTAGAACTATTTCGGACTAAAAATAACAAGTTCGATAACTAATGAACGCCAAAACTTGTACTTTTCTATCCTAGAATGTTCTAAGTCGTTCTAGGACTGACTAATGAACAGACTGAATGAAACCCCAAACTTCCGTCATATCTGTTTAAGCTCCATTACTAAAATTAGTATAGTAGCCTACATATAGCCTAGCCCAATTATATTTGTACCTGACGTAGCATCCTAATGTGATATTAAGCTAAAATGTTAAAAATTGTACTTATATTTAAGTGTGCCTTGTTTGGCTTATAAATAAATAGGAATAATTAATACATGAAATGCATTTCTATCAAATTCTCTTTTTATTTCTAACACATTTCCATTTAGTGTCTCAATTCATATTTCGAACGGGGAAAACTTAGTAAAGGAGTTTTATTTTGCTACAATAGTTTTTTTTCTTTATTTATTGTTTTTTTAAATACATTAAATCAAACATTGGGCTTACATTTGCCTTTGGTATGATTTTGAATTTGAGTTTGGAGCTGTCATCTCAAACCAGAAAGTATTTTGGAGCTGTCATCTCAAACCAGAAATATTTTGGATTTTCACTCCCATAGCTTAAGGCTGAAGCAGAACCAATCCGTTCCGTCCGCTCCGCACGTTTTTCCTTTGTTCTTTTTGACATTCCGTCCGCTTGATTGTGGCTACCGTTCCGTTCGTCTCATGGAAAGTTTATAGAAATGTCAAATTTCCAACTTTTAAAAACGGACGGAAAGAATTGGTTCTGCTTGAGCCTTTATAAACACATAGGGAGTTTTACTTTGGATTGAAGATTCGGGAGTGAAACTCCGCTTGTAAACGTGGTATTATACCACGTTTACAAGCGGAGTTTCACTCCCGAATCTTCAATCCAAAGTAAAACTCCCTATGTGTTTATAAACAATGGGAGTGAAAATCCAAAATACTTTCTGGTAATAGCAATTGAAAAACTTATCGAAATGGAAAGAGTGCGCGAATTGAAACGTGGTCGACCCGCAAAAGTGAACAAACAGGCTGTTTTCGATTTATTGGAAAAGCATATTCGTGACATTTTTGATTTTGATTCTGACCGTGTGGTCTGTAAGTCAGCCGAAATTTGGACGGTAGTGGCAAAAGAAATAGGCAATAAAGTATTGCCATCAACAATCTACACCTACGCTTGTGATTACAAGAAAGATTTACTATCTTCTCAAAGCAACGAAGACAAAGAAAACGAAAGTGCTGTACCGAAGCTTGTACCAGCTGACGGAAACACATCTGGAATATCAGACAATTCTTTTTCGTTTCAAGAACACCTCGAATTGGAGATACAGTTCCAAAGGAACGACTTTTTGGATTTTACGGAAACATACAAAAAGAAGTCCTTTGCCAGACGAGAGGGTGTTACTACGTTTATAAGCGGAGTTTCCCTCCGGATGGAAGTTTCGATCCGAAGTGAAACACCGCTTATAAACTGGGAGTGAAACTCCAGAACTTGGATTTTCGCTCCCGAAGAAAAAGCTGGAGTGAAACTTCGATCCCGGTTTATGTTGTGCTTATAAACGCTGACTTGGAGTGAGATTTTTTTCCAAGGGGGGAAAACTTAGTAAAGAAGAAGCTGGGTGTTTTATTTTGCTACAATAGTTTTTTTCTTTATTTATTGATTTTTTAAATACATTAAATTAAACATTGGGTTTACAATTTGTCTTTGCTATGATTTTAAATTTGAGCTTGGAGCTGTCATTTCAAACCAGAAAGTATTTTGGGTTTTCACTCCCATTGCTTATAAACGCATCGGGAGTTTTACTTTGGACTGAAGATCCGGGAGTGAAACTCCGCTTATAAACGTGGTATGTGAGAGCTGCCGTGAGACTAAAACCTGGAGAATATGCTGACGTAATCGCCGAAAAAATTTTCGAGAAAACATCGTTACCGTGTGCTTTTCAAATGAAGCATACATACATATCCAACTCATATGATACTGGCTACATCAAAGGTATGACTCTGAGCGAAAAAAATTTATAAGATGTTTTCTATAACAAAAAATTTTATGATTGCTTTTAATAGATTGTAGTCTTTTATCAAACACGTTCAGATTTTTCAGGTACGCGTGGAAATGGAACGGAACGGCACAGGAGGCGAAGAAACTCGAGGCTGTGCGCGAAGCTCTCAGGGCCGAAACACATCCAGGCTGGCTTTAAAGCTCATCTCTCGAAGCTTTCCTTGAGGCGAGCTCCAGAGCCGTCCGCGGAGTACTCAAAACACAATCAGGCCGGTTCATCACATTTGTCAAATTTGTAAGCGAGCATTGTGGTTCGTAAAAAGTGTAAAATATAAAAATTATTTAAAATACAATTATTTGGCCTGTTTACATTGTTATTTTTTAATTGTTATTATGTAAATGTGGTGAAATTTCAAACATTTTAAATAAAATAAAATTTGTTGACTTTTTTAATTATTATTTATTTGTTTACAGTGATATTTTCTAACATTTTGTATTTAATTCGTTTAATTATTTTCAATACAAACTCGCATACAAAATATCAACCTCAAAGTTCAACTGTCAAAAGCAAAAACTAGAGCCTCGGCCGAATTCGAATTCCAGCATTGCCGGAATTCCGACAGAGGCGAGCCTTGCGGCCAGCTTTGCCCAGGCCTGAATTTGCGAGACAAATTTTGATGTGTTCAATCCCATTTAAACGCATTGGTTGGATATGCTTGCAGCTGGCTTTGGGCTTGGATGTGTTCAAAGCGGGCTTGGATGTGTTTCGGCCCTCAACCACTCCGCCTTACCGCATATTGGCATTTTGCTACGTTGTCTCCGAGACTTTACTTTGGCTCATTATACGAATACAGATTCACCATTAGAGGTGAATTATTTTAGATTTTGCTGGCATGCAGCTAGGTGCTGAGAGTAAGAATACCAAAGTGCAGGGGGGGGGGGGGTTGGAGGGTGATCAATTAAATATGGGAGGTTTTTTTTTGTTTAATGTTTTAACTTTCCACAAATTGACGAAACGTTTATGTGTAATAGAGCGCGTTTATGCCCAAGTTACTTTAGCTGAGCTGGGCATTTTAACAACAGCATAAACAGCTATTTAGCGCTGTTGGCATATCTTATAACTGTCAAAAAGGATTTATGTTTGCTTATAATTTTTTTTAGTAATATTTCATTACAGAATGAAGATATTATTATTATTGATGCTTTTGCTTGTAAAATTGTGAATGTTATTCTTTTTGGTTGTTAATTGTTGTAAAATGAGAACTGTAGAATGACATGCCAGAAGCGGTGCTAAGTTAGCAGCGATAACTTTACCGAGTTAAAGTAACTTGGGCATAAACGCACCCATAGTCTATTTGAGACCCGGGCGTGCGGAGTGGATGGTGTCAAAACAAATCAGCGTTGTGAAGATAGTTCTCTATACCTTATTTGGGTCGCTGGGAGCGTTTAGGCCCAAATTAATTTAACTGAGCTAGGCAAGTTAATAACGGCATAAACACCAATTTATTTAGCGCTGTTAGCTAACTCATTTCTGCTTTTTGGCTTAAGCTAAAATGTAGCACAGCTAAATACTGTCAAAAAATTTAAAACTATTTTAATGCAACATGAAGATATTATTATTATTAATAATTTTTCAGCTTGTATACTAAGAAATGTTATTGTTTTTGCTGGTTATTAGTTGTAAAATGAGACTTGTCATCAACTGAAAATATAAAAAATTGTAAAAAATTGTTTTTCCAACTTTATGTTTCAAATTCGATTGAATGCGTTTAAGGGGAAAAAATACCCCTAGATTAAAGTTGAATTTGAAAAAGGTTCGATTTTTTGGCATTTTTTATTAGCTCCCTAAAAAATTGTAGAGGGCATAAAGGGTGCCAATAGCATATTCAGTAGACCGGCTCTCGTTCAATTGCTTATGTAAAGCAGCATTGGCCGTCGTTAATGCTTAGTTGGGGGACTGCTTGGCAAAACAGTCGCGTTGCAGTGGTCTTTGCCAAAGCGGATGCATTTATAAATGTTCATGCCTGTAGCGGGATACTTCAAGCAGGCGAATTTTTAGATTTTCGAGCCAGTAGTCAGTGTGCTTACGCATGAGGCATGCGCATTTGTTCACCATGCGTGCTAGGTGCAGCGCGCTCATGTTTTTAAGAAAATTAACCAACGAACTCCAACTCGGTTTGCAATATACCAGGATTTTCAATACTTATGCTTAATTGTCAAAGTATACGTGCGAAAGTACAAGATTTAGATGACTAAGTTGTAAAAAATTAATGTATTAATTTTATCAGAAACTTGGATGAAAAATAAAAATATGATGAGGATTCCCCTTAAGTTTTGCAATTTCCTACGCATATACCGAAAACGCTATCGCTTAGTCACGAAATCACCATGAAATATGTGTAGGTAGATGTATTGCCACATAAAATTTTACCCGAAATAATGTAATTCATACATGACAATCTCCACTTCTGAAGGTTCAATTTTACTATGCCGAAACTTAATTCGCATGATTTTGAGTGGCGATTTCAATATTAATTTTTCATCAGAATCGGCGCATCCGAACTTTGATGAAGAGAAAAGTGGGATGATGAGAGGTACCAACTCACTTCTCGCTTCATCCACAAAGTTCGTGAGGAATGTTCCTAGGACAGAAGCATCTAAACAGACCCAGAAAAAAGTACCACGTCTTATGGAACCTCGCTTGATTGATATTTTGTAATTTGACTTGGATCAAGTCCCTCAGTAGCCCCGTCACTATACTTCTTGCATTTGTTATTAACTGATTAATATTTTTATAATTGCACCAGTAGCTGGGCAAACAAGTTTTATTTCTCAAGTGCACACTCATATTTTTTTTAATAAATTTGAAATTTTGTTTACAGAAATATTGTTTCTGAATTTTCAGAGTTCAAAAGAAAACCAATACCGCCTCTCTGTACAAATTCGGGTCTAGTTTTTTTAAATTGTTCAAAATTTATACAAACAATATTGTCGAACAAATTTGTGATTTTGCTTCGTCTAATTCGAGCAATTCAAATTTTTACGCGGTGTTTTCAAAAATAAAGGATCATTAAAATTTGCAGTTAAATTGATAGCTTCTCTAATTAAAAATGAATATACCATTGTCTTCACAGGGTCCTGTAAGTGTGGGTCCAGTTTGGAGATCCAAAAAAGGTAATCCTAATATGCAAAATTAAAATCGGGCAACGCAAAGGATGTGGAAAACGGTGGCTACGAAATCCAAAAAGGCAGGTTGTTGCTGAAATCTTAGAATCGAAAAAAGTTGAAAATTATCGTGCAGATTTGGCAAATAAATTGATGGTTCAAGGAGAACATGAAGCTCCCACTTTGTACTCTGCTAACGTTCTCCGAAACGTCAAACACGAGGCTGTTGCTAAGACATACTTGGACCCTAATCCCATGAAAGCTCTTGATATCCTGGCCAACAGTCGATACTCAAATGAAATCCACCTACTGAGTAATAAACCATTTATGGTACATTATTGGACCAGTGCAGAAATGCAGCTTTACAAAAAGTACGGTAACGAAAAGGACAGCTTCATATCCATCGACGCTACTGGAAATATAGTGCATCCGTTGGAGAAATTATTTGACATGCCTGCGGGACCAATTTTTTTATATGAAATCGTTCTCAGATGCTCTAAGGGACAGCTGACAGTTGGACACATGTTGTCCGAGAGCCACGACACTGACAAGATACAGTTTTTTCTGCAGTCGCATCTTCGGGTGTCAGGTGTGATTCCGAAAGAAGTAGTGACTGATATGTCGCGGTCACTGATTAATGCAGTCACACGTACCTACACAGGATTTCGGTACGTCGAGGAGTATGCTGATGCCTGCGATACGAGCGACACGAGTAATACGAGCCAGTTTCCCAAAATATTCATTCGTTTTGATAATGCCCATTTCATTCATCTTTACACTAGGCTCTTCAAAAAACGAATGAGAGGAGTCAAAAAGCTTTTCATGGGTGCGATGGGACAACTAATTATGTGTCGAAGTAAAAAAAACGCAGCGAGTTTGATCAAAAAAATCTTCACTCTTGCGTTAAGCAAAACATACGGAAAAATGGCCGATGGGCGATCATCTCCTGCACAGAAGTCCAAGGAGGCTCTTGAAAGTTTGATTACAGGTAATATGCTGTTCTAGAAATGATAAAAAAAAATATCTCAAAAAATAATACTTTCTATAATATAACGTTTCTTTATTTCTTTTCCAGAATATTCTTCTGATGAAATTTTGGACGACTAGGATGATGAAGCAGATGAATGCGAAATTATGTCGGAGAGTTCACAGCTTGAGCCAGGTTGTGAAATGCTCAAAAAGAGCATTGAGAAAATCACTGAGAACAATTGGTATCAATGGGGTCTGAAGATTCAAGACAAAGTGCGAGAAAAAATAAAAAGTCCGAAAGGTTTAGAGCTTAATCCGTATTATTTGCCCGACCTGGTGAAGTATCTTTCGAAGCACTTGGCTCTGCTACCACTGTGGTCAAACGTTTCTCGTGATGACTTCAATTTTGGAAGAGTACCTGCAACATCTTCAGGTAGTGAAAGTGAATTCAAGCGGCCGAAACACGATGTGTTTCCTGATCTTCCGTACCGAGTGGATTACTTTATTCAGCAGCATTTCCAGTACTTGGAAGGCAAAATGAAACTGGTGGAAGCTCCTAAGACTGAAATGTTGCTTGAAAGTGTACCAGGTGAAAGATTGAAATTGCAAGCACAAAACTAGTCGCTTTCATTACGTAAATTAAATTAATTTCAGAAAAGCAAAACATTGAACCAGCCATCGAGCCAGCCATCATGCCAGTTAGTGAGCAACGAATCCGAACGATCGAGACAATTGTTCCAGCGCAAAATGATTGTCCAGCTTGCCGAAATAACGAACCTTATCTTCGAAAGTGCGAAAAATGCTCTACAGGAATCCATCATTTAGATGGCTGTTCGTATGCCATGAATGGGGATGAGGATGAGGGCTATAATCAAAAAAGACTGTGTCGAGCTTGTTATTCAAAGGAACAGGCATTAAAAGTGGCTAGAACATCAACGAGAAAAAGAAGTTAGTGAAATTTTTGGTTTTAAAAGCGAAAAACTTATATAAAAATAACAATATTTTTAGAAGCTAAAAAAGATCTGAAAGCCGTCACCAAATCCACTGACTTCGTCCACGAATGGACTTCGAGCAACACAACAGATGATTATCAACTACTGCAAAAACACAGAAAAGGTAAAAAATGCATTACAAATTTTATACTGTATAGTACTATAGTTCTGCGTAATGATATAAATCGCTTCAAAGAATAAAAGAAAGGACTGAAATATTTAAACTAAAAATGTATCTAATATAACTTCTCAAATTTTTTGCAGGTTTCGATACTTCTCATGAGTTATCCTTGAACGTTTCACAAGCAAGTGGAGAAGAAGCACTATCAACCAGTTCTCAGAATGTAATTGAAGCGGTTCGAGAATACGAAAATTGGAAAGACAAGGCGAGGAGCCAAAACAATGCCCTTTATTTAGGAGGTCGCAAAGAACTGTTGAAAGATGCGATCAGATTGGAAGGCCGACACAAAATTGGCGTTTTGAGAAATGGCAACAATTTCTCATCGACTGTCTTCAATCTCGAGAAGAAAACAATTTGTGTAACAAACACTTGTGCTTTTGATAGCGTTGCACAATTGCTTTACGTAGCAATTTGTGATCACAATTCATTAAGAGAAAAGGTGATGAGAAATTGATGATTTATAATAAATTAAATGATTTATAATAAATATAAAAAGAAATGTATTATTATCAATCTAATAATTTCGACTCTTATGTGCTTTCAGATCGCTTTGTTTAATGACCCATTTAGCAAATTCTTAATGAGTTTGTATCAGAAAGGAGTGAATGCTCATGCATACAAGTCTAGAGCGAAAATCTTAACTGATGTCCAATCACCGGTACCAGTGAATGGAAGTTCGACGATTTTTTCCGTCGACGCATCCTATAACGCCCTTGAATTAGCATCAAAACTGACCAAACAGTTTTCAACTATAGTAGAGACTTCAATTTGTACAGAAAACTGTTCGGATAAAGTGATCGAAAGAAGAAAGAAATCAACTCAAGTTCTCGATAAAAAGATAAAAAACCTCTCTGATATAAGAGATTTGTTTCTTATGCAAGGTTTTTGTGAGACGAAGTCTTGTAATGGGAACCGAACAAGCATGGTTACTGGAATTGGTATGTTTATTACTTATGAAAAAATAAAATAAAATAAAAATTTTATGTTTTTGCAGGTGAGATTGTCATAATAGAAGTCAGGAACGAATCCCCGACAAGTATGAGTGATTCAATGAATTTGAAGCACTTTCCAATTAAACTCCAAAATCCTATCAGGGACAACAGTCATCTTCATTTACTAGGACTTATTTCATACAAAGGTCCTCAAGATATCAAATCAGTCGATCAAGGAATCGTCCACTATACCGCAGTTTGTTTGAGAAATGAAACCTGGTACGAATTTGAAAATAGCACCGCCAAAGTCAAAACATTAAGTGAATCACATAAAGTAGTACCCGAGGCATTAATATACACCACCGTGGAATACTAGGTCGAATAAATGAAGTTGTTAAAGTTAACACTTGTTTTCTTTTTAGATACTAAAATCCCTAAAGTCCGATACCTAAAGTCTGATAATTTTTAGTTTATATTTAAAGCAACAATGTTTAAATATTTTATTTTTGTGTTTTCTGACAAAATTAAAAAAATATTGATAATTTAATTACATCATGAATTGTGATTGCAAATTCAACGTCACGTCTACGCAAAAAGTATACCTAAGCCCTATTGCCATCAATCGACTTCAAACCGATGCGCAAAATGCAGTTCAGTAGACATTACGCTAAAAATGTTTCGGAATTTAAGTGTGTGATTTTAAATGCGTATGTGTGTTCAAGGTTAAAAAATCTCCAATCATTCTTGTTTTTTTGTATGCGTCTGAGGTTGAAATCGAAAAGCCTATCTTATTACCTAACAAGCCTAACTTCTTACTTTGTAAACATTAAAATAAAATTCCAAATGAAATCGTTACTAAAAAAATTAAATTCAAAGTAGAAATAGTATACAAATGATTGATTTTTCAATTTGTTACCTGTCTACCTTCCCTAAACATCACGGTAGAAAACTGTTTAGCGACCAAAATCACCCTGTCGAGCCTGCCGGAGATACCGCACGGATCGGATATATATATTTTTATAGTTTATAATATAAGTATTGTAAAACAATAATGACATATCCGAAGTTTTTCCATTTAAACAAAAAAAAAGGCCCGACCGAATGCTATGAAATTTTTTTCATGGCATTTTTTTGTTAATATTTTTCTTTCGGCACCTCAAAGAAGTTGATAAAGGTTTTGGTTCAAGCGGTATCTTGCAGGTACAAATATCACGGGCGTCGTTTAAACAAAAAAACGCTTCGACAGAATTTTATGAAAATCTTTTCAGATCATATTTTGGTTAGTATTCTTCGAACGGCACCTCAACCAAGTCGATATTGTTACGTTTTTACAGCTTAACGGATTCGTAGGATTAATTAAGGAATACACTTTTTAATTATAAACACAAGAATTTATTTATTACAAACCACACACAATTTACTAACAAAAACAATTCTTAGAGTTCACTAAAATCACTTGTAATTTAATTGTCTCACACTATTCAATTGTAATTATCGCTTTTAAATCACCACTTTTCACTTTTATCACTTTAGAACACTTAATTCCCCTTGAAAATCAAAACTGACTCTCTGAGCTAGCGTTAGGCGCTTTTATATATCCAGCTCCACCTTTGTCCAATTACTGGAACATTCTCGTGCCTTTTTCTTTCGTTTTTCGTCAAGTTTAGTTTAGTACATAAATTGTTAGTTCGGAAAACAACCAAAGTTGTTACCGAAAATCGTTGATTTGTCTTCTCGACAAACAGATGGCGCATAATCATCACAATATCTTTTGTGGTTTGCGCGATATCGTGCACTCACTCACTTATGTCGTTTAAACCAAAAAACGGCTCGACCAAATTTTATAAAAATCTCTTCAGATCACATTTCCGTTAATACGCTTCGAACGACACCTCAACGAAGTCGTTATCTTTTTTGGTTCGCGCGATATCGTGCAGAAAAAAATGACCACATACGTACGCACACACACACACATACTTCCACTCAAATTTTTGATAAAAATGCTCTTGGGACCTTGAAACATGAAAATACGTTGAAAATTTCGATTTCGATTTTCGGACCGATTACAATAACTTCCCTATACTGGGAAGTTAAAAAAATAAATAATTATTTATTTTAGTCAAATTAATAGCAATTAATTAGTAATAAATTATGGTGCATGGTATTATTGAAAATTCAACGTTTTACTTGGTTCTGCTGAAATGCAGAACCGCTGTAACTTTTAAAAAAAAATAGCAATTAATTTTTTATTTCGGTAATTAATTAGCAATTAAAAAGTAGTTTTTGGCATAAATTTTCGACGGTTTACTTGGTTCTGCTGAAATGGTCCGGCCAGCTTGATATCAAGGTAGCAGAACCGGTGTAACTTTTTCAAAAAAATTGCAATTAATTTTTTATTTCGGTAATTAATTAGCAATTAAAAAGTAGTAAATTTTGGCATAAATTTTCGACGGTTCACTTGGTTCTGCTGAAAAATGGTCCGGCCAGGTTGATATCAAGGTAGCAGAACCGCTGTAACTTTTTAAAAAAAATAGCAATTAATTTTTTATTTCGGTAATTAATTAGCAATTAAAAAGTAGTAAATTTTGGCATACATTTTCGACGGTTTACTTGGTTCTGCTGAAAAATGGTCCGGCCAGGTTGATATCAAGGGAGCAGAACCGCTGTAACTTTTTAAAAAAAATAGCAATTAATTTTTTATTTCGGTAATTAATTAGCAATTAAAAAGTAGTAAATTTTGGTATAAATTTTCGACGGTTTACTTGGTTCTGCTGAAATGGTCCGGCCAGGTTGATATCAAGGTAGCAGAACCGCTGTAACTTTTAAAAAAAAATAGCAATTAATTTTTTATTTCGGTAATTAATTAGCAATTAAAAAGTAGTAAATTTTGACATAAATTTTATTTGGTTCTGCTAATTTGGTCCGGCCATCTTGATGGAGCCCTCCAGCGGACTCTGTTTTGCGCGACAGCTCTCAGCTCCGACCAGGATCTCCCAGTTGTTGCGGCTTCTGCTAGTAGGGTTCTCCTCCACGTTGTTCTAGGTCGTCCTACTCGACGGGATCCTTACGGATTCCAGTCAAGGGCCTGTTTGGCTAGATTTTCGTTTTCGCGTCGCAAGGTGTGGCCTACCCAATTCCATTTCCTTCGCCTGATTTGGTCGTCTATCCTTTCTTGGCCGGCACGGCGCCATAGTTCTTCGTTTGAAATTCTATCTTGCCAGCGGATTTTTAGGATACGACGAAGGCATCTGTTGATGAAGACTTGTAGGCGCCCTGTGATGAATTGGGTGACTTTCCATGTTTCGCAACCGTACAAAAGTACTGCCTTCACGTTGGAGTTGAACAGCCGCAATTTGGTGTTAGTTGAGATCTCCGTTGATCTCCATATGCGGAACAGGCATGCATATGCGCCTCGTGCTTTATTTATTCTGGAACTGACATCTTCTTCTGCACCCCCATTTTCGGTAATAATACTACCGAGGTAGCAGAATTTATTTACCAGTTCCACGTCACGGTTATTCAGCGCTGTTCGTTCAATGGTGTTTGCATTTATCCGCATTTCTTTAGTTTTAGTCGGATTTAGCCTTAAGCCTGCTGGACTACTTTCTGTTGCCAAATTGTTCAACATGTTTTTGAGGTCCTGGTGTCTGTGGGCCAGCAAACAGATATCATCTGCGTAGTCGAGATCCTTAAGGCGGTCTAACAAACCCCATTGTATGCCGCCTGTTCTACTATCTAGAGCGCCGACAAGGATGTCATTTATTACTATAAGAAATAGTAAAGGCGAGAGTAGGCATCCCTGTCGAACTCCTGAGCTCACCTCGAAGCTGTCGGATAATTTTCCATTATGGAGAACTCTGCATTTGGAATTGTTATATAGGGCTTTTATCAATTCTATTATTTTATCAGGCAGTCCACGTCGCCGTAGTGCCTGCCATATAAAGCTCCTATTGACCGAGTACGCTTTCTCATAATCTACGAAAGCAAGGTAAAGGGGGGATCGGAATTCAGTAGACTGCTCCACTATAATTCGTAAGGTGTTGATATGATCAATACATGAGCGGCCCTTCCTGAATCCGGCCTTCTGCCGGATTGTAAAATAGTTTTACCAAATTATAAAAATAAGTGGTTAAGTTTTAAAAATTACAATTTTAAAGAAGTAGTACCTTTTATTATATATGCAGATATTGAATATCTATTGAAGCCTATTGAAGAAGATAGTTCAAAACATCAAAATACAACTGAATTTCAAGAACATATAGCGCATAGTGTAGGATATTTTATGTCGATAATGTTAGTATTAGCACTGAATTATCCCTTATTAACTGGGAGGATCTACTTGATGGTGATGACATTGCCGAGCTAGTTACTAGATTCTACGATGTTATCGTTAACACCATTGGCAGATTCGTACCCAAAATAAAAAAAAGGGATAAATTGACGGAGCCATGGCTTGACAAAAACACTCGGTCCCTTCGTAATAGGAGAAATAAGTTGTACCGCGTAGTGAAAAATAACAACAATGTTAGTGCTGAGCAGAAATCTGAATACGCCAGGTTAGCCTCAGAATTTAATCATAGGTCACGGGAGGCCTATACTACCTATGCAAAGACTGTTGGTGAAAATATCATACGTAATCCTAAAAAATTCTTTGATTTCGTTAACCTAAAGCGAAAAACATCAGGCTACCCGACAACAATGACAAACGGTATCACGCACTCCTCTCTCCCCCAAGAAATTTCAAACATGTTTGCGGACAGGTTCAGTGAAATCTTCTTCCCCATTTCTTCGACTGCACACACTGTCCCAAGAGAGCATTCCGAAACTGCGGTCCTTATAGACAATATATCTTTATCGCCCGAAGATATAATGACAGGTCTTATAGATTTGGAGGTCAATAAAGGTCACGGTCCGGACTGTCTACCTGCAAGTTTTTTGCAGAGTCACGCCCCACTCATTCTACTCCCTCTTCACCTCATTTTTAACAAGTCCCTTTTTGCCGGTAAGTTTCCTTCGGTATGGAAGAAATCCTTCCTCACACCAATCTTTAAGTCAGGTGATAAACATGCGGTGGACAACTATAGGGGCATTGCTATCCTATCTGTGATCCCTAAAAACTATTTGAAAAACTTATCTATGACAAGATTGCCCCTCTAATTGTTCCGAACCGAAACGATCAGCAACATGGTTTCAGAAAAGGTCGTTCCACCACATCCAATCTTATGATAATGACATCCGAACTACTGTGCGGTATGGAACAAGGCCACCAGTTTGACGCTATCTACACTGACTTCAGCAAGGCATTCGATCGAGTAGACCACCATATTCTATATATGAAATTATTAAGATTTGGGATATCCGGCCCCCTTCTGGATTGGATAACATCCTATCTTAACGGGAGAACTCAGGTGGTAAGATTTCAGGGCTTCCTCTCAAAAGAAATCAATGTAACCAGGGCCTCTTCTATTTAACATATTCATTTCCGATCTATCTGAAATATTAAATGGCATTCCGCACCTCTTTTACGCCGATGATTTAAAAATTTATAGTGCTATAAGGTCTCAAACTGATGTATCCTTTTTACAGTCGAAACTTAATGCACTACAAGACTGGTGCACCACTAACAATCTTCTTCTTAACACCAGTAAGTGCCACGTAATTACCTTCTCCAGGAAAAGAAACAAACAGCTGCAAAATTATTATCTCAATGACAATGTCTTGGTCGTGTTGATCACATTGTTGATTTAGGCATTGTCCTCGACAGCAAGTTAAACTTTAACTTACACTATGATAATATTATTGCTAGAACCAACAAGCTGTTGGGCTTTATCAAGAGAAGAGCTAAAGAATTCGACAATGTTTGGGTTACTAAAGCCTTGTTTTGCTCATTGGTCCGTCCTATTCTTGAGTATGCGTGCCAGATCTGGGATCCTATATTTCAAATTAGTATTAATCGAATAGAATCTGTCCAAAAGAAGTCCCTTCTTTTCGCGCTTAGGAACCTCTATAATCCTTCGGATTTTCACAACCTTCCTCACTATAAGGACAAGCTCAAAATCCTTGATCTCTTGCCTCTATCCCTTATGCCCGGTTTCACAGTGTCGATTTAAGCTTTCGCTCAGCTGAACCTGAACAGTTAGTTTAAGCTTTAGCTCAATTCGAAATCGTTTCACAGTTTGTTTTTGTGCTCAGTTCAGCTAAACTTAGTTCATTGAATTTTGTAGGCCACTGTGGTCAAGTCAGTTGTCATATTTTGTGAGATTTTTGCTCTTGGTAAATGAATTATGTGATTTTTAACTGTTTATGTTTATATGTATGTAAGAATTTGTGAAAAAAATAAGGCTCTCTTGCATTTGTCTACCAAAGTAAATAATAGACAGGTGCCTCTACAGTTTTCTCATATCGTTATGTCCCCCTTTTTTGGTATTTTGACTGAAATACCTTCCGTCCACCCCCGGAAAGGTATAAGTTTTCCGTATTAATTATTGGGTTGGATGTGTCGCATCTGCTATAAGACTATGAGGTACATTTTCAGTAGGGCGGTAAAGCAAATATGTCGCGATCTTTGGAATAGCACACTGCAGCCTTTTATCCGCACTCTGCACGGCATGCTTTTTAGTAGAATGTTTTCTTCTTTTTACAATTGGTATGAAATCTCCTTACACGAATAATACACGAATAACTATGTAATAGTATTCTTCATCAGTAGCATCAATAATATCATCTAAATCACCATCCATTGTCCTTAATTAATCGCAACTCCAAAAATTAATTAATTTAAACAAGCCGGAATAGAATCAAACAACCAAAGCAATCACTTCTCACACAAAATTGACATTTCTCAACGATAAGCCTCACGGCTTAAAGTTAAGCGCTCAAATTTGGCAGCTTAAGCTAACGCGATATTTGAGCTCAGTTTAAGAGAAAAACCTCCACTGTGGAACACCAAAAACATTTAAGCGGAAGCTTAACTCAATTTCGAGGTTTAAGTTTTCACTGTGGAATCGGGTATTAGACGGAAATTGCTTATATCTTGTTTTACCCTGGATGTCCTGAACAATAACCTCAAGGTGCAGTTCCTGTCGGACACAATCAAATTTAACGAGACTCGACAAACAAGACATTCCAAACTGCTTAAAGAGTACCCGCTTCGCACTGAATATGCTAGAAACGAGCCCGTTAACAGGTGCTGCATTACCTTCAATTCCTACGCGTCCTGTTTCTCTCCCTCAATTAACAAAAGTTCCTATAAAAGAAAACTAATTTCCCTATTGTCCTCTTCTAACTAACATTATAGACCTAGATCTTAGTTTAATATTTAAATATTAAATACTGCAATGTTCCTTATTAATGTTAATATGTATTTTTTATCTGTAACTGTTTTTGTTAAGTGCCTTGTTTGGCAAATAAATAAATATTATTCCAAATGTTCATATGATAATAATCTAAATTATTTTCGTAGTTTTAGAGGTTTAGATTGTCAACTTTGGTTTGTGAATGAATTGAAAGTAATTGCAATAAAATCTAGAAGATATATATAAAAATATTGTGCCAATAAATTTGACAAATATTGAAAAAAGTAGAATAAGTAAAGTCACTCATTGTCATATTTGTGAACATCCATTTCGTAAAACTGATAAACGTGTGAAAGATCATTGCCATTTTACAGGATGTTTTCGAGGGTTAGCTCATGAAAGTTGTAACCTTAATTATAGAAATTCAAATGTCGTCCCCATAGTCTTTCACAATTTAACAGGTTATGATTCACACTTTGTTATAAAGGAGTTAGCTAAAGCTTTTGAGGGTAACATTACTCTGCTTCCAATAAATAAAGAACGCTATATTTCATTTACGAAATATATTACAAATAGTGATATTAAATTTCGATTCATTTACTACGTTTATAAGCGGAGTTTCCCTCCGGATGGAAGTTTCGATCCGGAGTGAAACACCGCTTATAAACCGGGAGTGAAAATCCAGAACTTGGATTTTCGCTCCCGAAGAAAAAGCTGGAGTGAAACTTCGATCCCGGTTTATGTTGTGCTTATAAACGCTGACTGGGAGTGAGAATTTTTTCCGAAGGGGGAAAACTTTGTAAAGAAGAAGCTGGGTGTTTTATTTTGCTACAATAATTTTTTTCTTTGTTTATTGATATTTTTAAATACATTAAATTAAACATTGGGTTTATATTTGTCTTTGCTATGATTTTGAATTTGAGCTTGGAGCTGTCATCTCAAACCAGAAAGTATTTTGGATTTACACTCCCATTGCTTATAAACGCATCGGGAGTTTTACTTTGGATTGAAGATCCGGGAGCGAAACTCCGCTTATAAACGTAGTAATTGACTCCTTTAGGTTTATGGCAAGCTCTTTAGAGGAACTAGCGTCAATTTTACCCTCCAAGAAAATGTTACTGACAAAAAGTGGATGGAGTCATTTAACTTCATCCGAATTTCAATTGTCAACCCGCAAGGGAGTATTTCCATACGATTATGTTGAAAGCTGGGAAAAGTTGGAAGAAACATCCTTACCCCCAAAGACAGGATTTTACAACAAGTTAAATGACACGAATATTTCAGAAGAGGATTATACCCATGCAAAACTAATTTGGGAAACCTTTAATATTCAAACTTTAGGAGAGTACTCTGATCTGTATCTGAAAACAGATATTTTATTGTTAGCAGATATATTCGAAAATTTTAGAAAAGAAATGTTTGGAAATTTATAAGTTAGATCCACTATTATACCACACCAGGGTTCGCATGGGATTCAATGTTGAAATATACAAAAGTGAAACTAGAATTAATAACAGATATCGATATTTTAATGTTAATAGAACGTGGTATACGTGGTGGGGTAAGTCAATGTTCTAATAGATATTCGAAGGCTAACAATAAATATATGAAAAATTATGATCAAAATGATGAAATAAAATATCTTATGTATTTTGATATTAATAATTTGTACGGATGGGCGATGTCTCAATTTTTACCAACTGATGGGTTTCAATGGGTTAATGTGAATAGTATTAACATACATGAAATTCCAGATGATTCGCCAATCGGGTACATATTAGAAGTTGATATAGAATACCCTACATACTTAAATGACATTCATAAAGATTTACCTTTTTGTCCAAATCAATAACTACCTCCTAATGCAAAGCAAAAGAAACTTCTAACAACCCTTTTTGATAGAAAAAAATATATAATACATTACAGGAATCTTAAGCAATGTCTTTCTGCAGGGCTCAAGTTAAAAAAAATTCACAGGGCTTTGAAATTTAATCAATCTCCCTGGCTAAAACCGTTCATTGATTTAAATACGGAATTACGAAAAAATGCTAAGAATGAATTCGAAAAACATCAATATAAATTAAAAAATAACGCTGTATTCGGTAAGGCAATGGAAAACGTACGCAAACATTGCAATGTAAAATTAGTGTCGAAATGGTTGGGGCGATATGGAGCTAAAGTTTTAATAGCTGCTCCTAATTTCCATAGTCGTACAATTTTCGATAATAATTTAGTTGCGATTGAATTGACTAAAACTGATTTTTTTTAAATAAACCGATTTATATAGGTATGTGCATTTTAGATATATCAAAAACCCTTTTATATGACTTCCATTATAATTTTATGTGTAAAAGGTTACATTCAAATGTTAAAGTTTTATATACTGATACAGATTCCCTAATATATGAATTAAAGTGTAATAATATTTATAATATAATTAGAGATAATATTCATAAATTTGATACTTCCGATTACTTATATAATAATATGTTTAATATACCATTACTGAATAAAAAAGAAATCGGTCTTATGAAGGATGAATTGAATGGAAAGATATTTACACATCTACACAGTTAGTGTAGATGTGTAACAATAGTGTCAGTAAGTGGAAATGTAAAAAATTTATTACAGAAAATATAAAAATAAAAGTACTTGCGGTAAAATAAAAATAGAAAATGAAATATGAAAATGTATCTATTTGAAATAAAATAAAATACTCTTACTGAAACGAACTCTTAAATATATGTAAAAATCTGAAATCAAAACTAATGAAAGAAATCATTTTTTTTTTGTGTGTGACAAATTTTATTCTTCTTTCATATATATTTCTATAATTAAAATCAAGGGTCTTAAGGTAAGGTACATTCTAAATCTAAAAATTAAAGGTTGATCTCAAGGCCAAATAATAGTTGAATCGCCCTCATATGTATGATATTGGATCGTTGGAATGAAAATTAAGTTCTGCAATAATAATCCATCATTACAAAAAAGAAAACTGAAAAAGTATAAAAAATGAAAACGAAAAGAAAAGACAAAAGAATGGAAAAAAAGCAAAATATAAAAAAGTAACAAAACCGTGACTACTAATCATTACAATAATTAAAAATAATTCTAAAGAAATTTTGAGAAATCAGAAAAATAAAAACAAAAGAGAAAAAAACAAAAATAAAATAAAAATAAAAGTTTGCTGATGCACGCTAAAGTTCCCGGTGATGAGTAGGATGCTCCAAAATCTTTGATGCTTCTCCCGAGCTAGGTTTGGCAGAAACAGCTTCATTGAGATCAAGGACAGACTTGAATATTTGAGGACGTTGATTTTTGTCCAGTTGAACAAAAATCCGGCCTTAGCGAGAGAACACTGCGGTGACGAGGTTTCTCAATTGCAGCTTTCTTGCCGAACGAAAAATGTCTTCGTTCTTTGGCAACAGGCTTTCGCTCAAACGAACAACGCTGTCAGATGTGAATCCCAGGTTCAATTTATTTAGTCTGAGAGTTATTGGCATGCCTGCTGCTGCTTCCGGGGATGTTGACCCCAGCAGGAGTAACGTTAACAATTTCGGCGCATTTTCTTGGTTTTGCCCTTGTTTGGATTGATTTCGACATTTTACGGCGAAAAAACGGAAAAGAAAGGCTTAGAACACAATTTCACTCCGGATTTAAAAAAGCAGTGATAATATATACTTGGTGGAATTCTGATTTGAAGAAATAAGCGGATAAAAAATAAAATAACCGGGAGCAAAGCGGAAGCACGTCTACTCAGTCGACATTCCAGTACGAGTCCGAAAGTAATAATAGCTATAATTTCACCAGAAACTAAAATTGTCTTTAATGAGTAATTTTATTTAATCATTATATAAAAATTATAAGTATTTGCCAAGTGGATCTCTTGTCTACAGCAGACTTAACTGTGTTTGTAAATAATTTCACACAACCACACTTTTTTTAAGTGTGTGTGTGGAACATCATCTTCATGAGGTAAACTACACTATCCATCACTTGTTTATCACATCACACCGTTTTGAATATGAGGTCGGTATTACACTATGGACTCACTTTTCTGTCCTCACTTTGTATAACGATTGCAATGTTTATGTAGTTGTGTACGAAGCAAGTCATGTGTCATTCAAACGTAACGTTTTTCGAAAACTCACAAAAACGAATTTATACTTGTGTCATGGAGGGTGAGTGTTCGATGAACACAGGACCTAAAAGAAGAAAAAGGAAATAAGAGAAAAAGCAACATCTTGCTAATTAAAAGAAAACCTCATCGGGGGTCAACGAATTTCTCATCACCAAAGATGGGGGCAGCGGACTTCGTTCGGAGGAGCACCAGGAAGGCAGGAACACTGCAATAAATCGAACATTAAACATAAGAATTGTTAAATGTATTAGCATTATATGAATTGTTTTTATATTATTTGTAACAGAGTAGAAATAATCGTACTTACCAGGGAAAATCAAGATCTGTCACCAAAAACGTAAGTGCCATCGGCAGAATGACAATACACTAAAACTAAAATAACGCTTGAACAAACTCATCACGTTGAGTCTCGGATAAATAAGATCCACTATTTGGTAAAGGTCTTCACTAAGGGAAATGCAATATGCTCCACCTCCACAAAAAGCCGACTTCATCTCGGATGCATCATTCGTAATCCGCAGCTATTTTTCCAGAAAGAAAACGGTTGATGTATCTGAGAGGAAGGGGGACCGAGGTGACCGATTGAAAAGTAAAGGCAATGAATATCACTTTTCCCTTGGCGATCAACCGAATTACTTCACTGGTGAGTGCGATTATTTAATCAGAATTTCATTTTGAAGAATTATCAACAATGAGTATTAGAAGCAAGAATAATACAAATTGATAAAATGTGGAATAAATGTTGAGTTTGAAGACGAAGTTATTATAACGATAAATTCGTGTTTTATTCTTTATCCTTCCTGTTGTCCGTGCTGATGTGTGAGGTGGCGTGAATGTCCTTATATTTATTGAGTAATTGGGAAGAAGATTGAACGACAGGAAAGGATGCAAGTCAACAGTAAGAAACGTTTATGCATGAAGCTGGCTAGCACATAGGATAAGTGGTCGATTGACGCCGGGGTGATCCGGGTTCGATTCCCGACCAAGCCCGTGGCTCCAAGTCACACGATTTTATTTTTTTGGTGGAATTTTATTTGCAGTTATTCAATTTTGGGAAAAACACGCTTAGCTGAGAAACTCCGAGACCAGCAACCCGCTGTCGAAACAGTGAGACTGAAAAATTTTGAGATTCACAAGTGAGGAAAAAACACACTTCCCGGCGACCCCTTGGGGGGATGATACACGGGTCAACATGTTGATCAACACGAGCTTTTTCTGAGCAGTTCGTAGGCCAAGTGAAGGGTAAGGGTGCAGTTTGCGGTGGTGACTGAAACTAGAAACGATTTCTATTTTTCCTTCAGTTGCATGAAAAATGTTTATGTATGCATACATGTCAAGCGATTCTGGGTGAAAATAATTTGGAATGCACACCCACACATATGACATCGCAATGTTATTATACAGAGTGTTGAGTGTAGCGTGTTGAGTCACCTCCGCTCAACAAACTGACAGTGTGTTGCATAAACACGTTGACTCGTGTATCATCACACTTGCCTAAAAAAACAGTTTCAAGGCCGATGTGATAGCAAAGTGTTGGAATTAAAATTCACCTTATATCTACATATTTAGCTCACACGGCAGCACTAGGAACTGAACACTTGTTCTATTCACTCAAATAAAACTTCACTCCTGAATTGTTACTTAACTGATAAGGTTCTTTTTATTTATCTGCGCGCATCATCTCAACAGGTTTTGGGCCCAGGCGACGCCATTTTGGGTAAAATTAAGTAAATTCGGTTTTGTATAATTTTGGCCGGTTTTCAACAAATAAAAAAAAGGTAAACAAAGGCATTGTGGCGTTATTTTAATTCGAGAGTCGGAAATTAAAAAAAAAGGGGGGGGGGGAATTTTTTTTTGCAAAAATGGCGGTGAATAATTATTCGGCAAGCGTGTCGAAATTTAAAGGTCGTGAAAATTACGAACAATGGACATTTGCTATTAAAAATGTCCTGGTGTTGGACGATTTTGAATCCTGTCTCACTACAACAGGAACGGACACCAACAAGGACAATCAAGCAAAGTCAAAACTGATTTTGTCAATTGAACCTTCGTTGTTCATCCACATAAAGGGCGCATCAACCTGCAACCTGGGATAAATTAAAAAAATTGTTCGACGACTTAAGTTATACAAGAAAAATAAGTCTACTGCGTTCTCTAATATCGGCGCGATTGGAAAATTTTACTACAATGCATACATACGTAACCCATAT
>CATLJY010000415.1:0-78322 GCA_949987705.1 Thereva unica | reverse complement strand
TTTTACGCCACAGCATCTATTTTTGAAGTTATAAGCATTTTTAATGTTGAAATTGGCTCTATTTCGTCCTTTTTTAGAACTTTTCCATCTGAGCTTTGTCGAAAAGTGCCAAATAAGCATCGAAAAAGGCCAATATTAACTTTAAAATTGCTTATAACTTCTAAAGTAAAGGCCCTAGAATAAAACTTGTAGTACATTTTTTATAGGAAATTGTCCAAACTTTTTAATTTTGGAAAAAAAAGTTTAGGTTTATCACGTATTTTTTGGAGAAAAAGGTGGTTTTAGTTGAAATTTTAGTGAAAAAAATACAAAATTTTGACTTTGGCGACTCATAACTCCAAAAGTTTATAAGATAGGACCATTATTTTTACCGTCGTAGAAAGGTGGGGGAATTCTGCGTACACCGGTGCCATAATCATGAAAATGTGTTACACGGTTACAAAAATACAGGGTGATATGTAAAACTCTAGCAAAAAAACTTCAAAACGCCCTAGCGGCTAAACCGTTACGATTTCCCCCCCCCCCCACCCATACGATTTTTTGTTCGTCTATCCAAGACCTATCCACAGCCGGCCGCTTTGTAAGTTTATGTGGGACACCCTGTATATATATATATATATATATATATATATATATATATATATATATATATATATACATATACATATATATTAGGGTGGGTCAAATTGTTCGCAAAGAATGTATCATGGTCCATTTCAGCGAAATTCTTAAAATTCGTGTTATTTTAAGTATTTTTCGCGAAGAAACTATATTTTGGATGAAGTGTACCCCCCCTACTTTTCAATTGTAGATTTTTAATAAATAATAATTGTTTTTAAAAACACTTTCAAACAAACCGCTATAACTTCTGAAATAGTTGTAATAGGATAATGGTTTTGGGCTCGTTGGATCAGGAATTTTCCCAGCTATATATTTTGCTTTAATTCTACCCCCACTTTTTTTCAAAAATATACTTTGTACCAAATGATTATTTTTTTAATAACACTTTCAAAGAAATCGCTATAATTTCTAAGACAATTGTAGTAGGATATTGATCTTGACCTTATTGGATCGGGAATTTTTACAGCTTTACACCAATGTGAATATCAGCTGTTTACTTGATTATAGTAGAAAGAATTTGATGTTTATTTGCAAAAAATTAGAGAAAACTGGCACTTATCCAAATAACACCCATTTTCTATGACTTTTTCCTGGAAAACCATTTTTTCAGCTAAAAAAAACTTCCTAAGAAACTAACAACTTTTATTTTTTGGGCCTATTATTATATATTCCTGTTCGATTTGGTTGAAAAGTACATTCAAAGTTTGAGCAAACAGTAACAATTTAACAATTTCACAGTTTACCTAACATTTTTACCACCTTCTCCAAAACATAAAATTACAATGAAATGTTAAATAAAACTTGTATAAAAACTTTTAATATTAAAATTTTTTAAAAGGATTTATTGGATTTTTTTTTTGCTGTGAAATCTGGAGATTTTTCTCTCGACTTCGCAGACGCGGCAAGATCTCCTGGTTTGTGTTTTTCTGTAACATGTTTGGATGCTCTAGTCAGCTCTTGTACATTGCGTTCAGTGCTATGAATGTGGCACGCTATTTGAATATTGATTATCAGCTCATCGCTCTCATAATAGTCTTCGAAGTGCTCAAGAGGTATGTCTCTTGTGTATGGTGGTTCGTACAGAATATTGTTGTCATCCAAATCTACCATATTAATAGAATCAGTGCAATTAAAATGAATTTTAGGTGTTTTATACTCCCTTAATGTTGTTCCATCTAGATTTTGCCTGATGTGTATTATTTTTTTAAATGCCATTTGATGCACTGGTTTTCTCAAGTCGCAAATCATTGACAACAAGATACTTTCTGAGCTTGCGAAAAGGCATTTGTCTGCCATAACACCACCACCAGCTGTCTGCCATAACATAACGAATAACTGAAGCATAAATATACCCGGAAATGCTATTTATACTTATGTCGTTATATCACTCCGGGTTAAGAAATATCCAATTTGAAGACACAATGATCTTGTTTAAATCAATACAATTTAAAAAAGAGTTTTCAGGATTTCTCAAGATCTATTCTATTTTTCTCAGTATCATGAAAGGACAAAGGCAGGCAATAAAGTAATTAAGGAAAGCCACCTAAATAAAAAAAGGATTTGAATAATTTTTAAGCCGCCTAATTGAAGGATACGACATTCCTTGTTTAAGCTTCAAAGGAAAGAGTGAGAAATCATACAAACATAAAAAGTGCTCTTGAAGGTGGATGTTGTGACATGATCTAATTTGTTCAAAAGAAATATCTAAAGTGTTACCGTTAAATATTTAATAATGCCCAGGCGATTTTTGAATTCCTAAAAATTTTTATAAATATTGTGGTAATATGCAAAAAGGTTAATTTTTTACTGTTTTCTCAATCTTTGGATCAACTTTTTTAACAAATCGGACAAGAATATACAACCAACCAACCCAAATAAAAGTTGTTAGTTTTTTATGAAGTTTTTTAGGCTGCAAAGAAATATTTTTTGAAAAAAAAAAAAAAATAATAACAGAAAATTGGTGTTATTTTGAAAAGTGGCAATTTTTTTCATTTTTGCAACTAATCATAAAATTCTATCTACTGTAATACAAGTATACATTTCTAGTGGATATGCAGTAGGGTGGGTCAAATTGTTCGCAAAGAATGTATCATGGTCCATTTCCATTACCCCCCACAAACTTTTCAATAATACGTTTTTACTAAATAATATTTTTTTTAAAACACTTTCAAACAAACCGCTATAACTTCTGAAAAAATTGTGCTATTGTAATACAAGTACATATACATCTGATATTCACAATATCGTAAAGCTTCAATAAGGTCAAGATCAATATCCTACTACAATTCTTTTAGAAGTTATAGTGATTTGTTTGAAAGTGTTATTAAAAAAATAATCATTTAGTACCTACAAAATATATTTCTGAAAAAAGTGGGGGTAGAATTAAACCAAAATATATAGCTAGGAAAATTCCTGATCCAACGAGCCCAAAACCATTATCCTATTACAACTATTTCAGAAGTTATAGCGGTTTGCTTGAAAGTGTTTTTAAAAACAATTATTATGTATTAAAAATCTATAATTGAAAAGTAGGGGGGGTACACTTCATCCAAAATATATAGTTTCTTCGCGAAAAATACTTGAAATAACACGAATTTTAAGATTTTCGCTGAAATGGACCCAACAAATATTTGACCCACCCTAATATATATATATATACCTATATATATACATACATATATATATATATATATATATATACTAGCTGGGACCCGGTGCGCCTACGCTGCACCCATAAGTCAATAGTAAACAATAAAAACCATCCATTAACTTAATATTTTTCGAGATATGAATTTTACACAGATGAAATGCCTCAAAGAACATGGGTCTTGCGTCGGCCGCCATGAATCGGTATATTGAGTCTACTACATTGCTTATTGTATTCTACTTATCATACCCTTTCATTTGATACCCATGTTGAGGGGATTGTGAAGAAAGTGGTAATCCGGCCTCTTTAGACGGCCGCCATGGATCTAAAGATATATTTTGTATACTACATTGCTTATTGTATTCTACTTATCATACCCTTTCATTTGATACCCATGTCGAGGTGGTTGCGAAGAAAGTGGTAATTCGGCCTCTTGAGACGGCCGCCATGGATCTAAAGATATATTTTGTATACTACATTGCTTATTGTATTCTACTTATCATACCCTTTCATTTGATACCCATGTCGAGGTGGTTGTGAAGAAAGTGGTACCCCGCCCTCTTGAGACGGCCGCCATGGATCTAAAGATATATTTTGTATACTACATTGCTTATTGTATTCTCCTTAACATACCCTTTCATTTGATACCTATGTTGAGGTGGTTGTGAAGAAAGTGGTAATCCGGCCTCTTGAGACGGCCGCCATGGATCTAAAGATATATTTTGTATACTACATTGCTTATTGTATTCTACTTATCATACCCTTTCATTTGATACCCATGTTGAGGTGGTTGTGAAGAAAGTGGTAATCCGGCCTCTTGAGACGGCCGCCATGGATCTAAAGATATATTTTGTATACTACATTGCTTATTGTATTTTCCTTAACATACCCTTTCATTTGATACCTATGTTGAGGTGGTTGTGAAGAAAGTGGTAATCCGGCCTCTTGAGACGGCCGCCATGGATCTAAAGATATATTTTGTATACTACATTGCTTATTGTATTCTACTTATCATACCCTTTCATTTGATACCCATGTCGAGGTGGTTGTGAAGAAAGTGGTACCCCGCCCTCTTGAGACGGCCGCCATGGATCTAAAGATATATTTCGTATACTACATTGCTTATTGTATTCTCCTTAACATACCCTTTCATTTGATACCTATGTTGAGGTGGTTGTGAAGAAAGTGGTAATCCGGCCTCTTGAGACGGCCGCCATGGATCTAAAGATATATTTTGTATACTACATTGCTTATTGTATTCTACTTATCATACCCTTTCATTTGATACCTATGTTGAGGTGGTTGTGAAGAAAGTGGTAATCCGGCCTCTTGAGACGGCCGCCATGGATCTAAAGATATATTTTGTATACTACATTGCTTATTGTATTCTACTTATCATACCCTTTCATTTGATACCCATGTTGAGGTGGTTGTGAAGAAAGTGGTAATCCGGCCTCTTGAGACGGCCGCCATGGATCTAAAGATATATTTTGTATACTACATTGCTTATTGTATTCTCCTTAACATACCCTTTCATTTGATACCTATGTTGAGGTGGTTGTGAAGAAAGTGGTAATCCGGCCTCTTGAGACGGCCGCCATGGATCTAAAGATATATTCTGTATACTACATTGCTTATTGTATTCTACTTATCATACCCTTTCATTTGATACCCATGTCGAGGTGGTTGTGAAGAAAGTGGTACCCCGCCCTCTTGAGACGGCCGCCATGGATCTAAAGATATATTTTGTATACTACATTGCTTATTGTATTCTCCTTAACATACCCTTTCATTTGATACCTATGTTGAGGTGGTTGTGAAGAAAGTGGTAATCCGGCCTCTTGAGACGGCCGCCATGGATCTAAAGATATATTTTGTATACTACATTGCTTATTGTATTCTACTTATCATACCCTTTCATTTGATACCCATGTCGAGGTGGTTGTGAAGAAAGTGGTACCCCGCCCTCTTGAGACGGCCGCCATGGATCTAAAGATATATTTTGTATACTACATTGCTTATTATATTCTACTTAACATACCCTTTCATTTGATACCCATGTCGAGGTGGTTGTGAAGAAAGTGGTACACCGCCCTCTTGAGACGGCCGCCATGGATCATTTTAGTTTCAATAGCGTCATGGCCTACCTATTGTTTGACAGCTGCGTAAATTTGAAATTTTCATTAAATGTAATGATTCAATTTAATGACAATTTTACATTTGTCAAACAATAGGTAGGCCATGAAGCTATTGAAACTAAAATGAAGTGAAAATTCCTAAAATTACCATTTTTGTTTGGATTTTGCAGCTGTGTTTTTGGTTAAAGGTATAAAAAATAGCCTACGACCTATTCTCAGACCTACCAAATATACACAAAAAATTTCATGCAAATTGGTCAACCCGTTTCGGAGGAGTACGGTAACAAACACTGTGACACGAGATTTTTATAGATATAGATATATATACCTATATATATATATATATATATATATATATATATATATATATATATATACTAGCTGGGACCCGGTGCGCCTACGCTGCACCCATAAGTCAATAGTAAACAATAAAAACCATCCATTGACATAATATTTTTCGAGATATGAATTTTACACAGATGAAATGCCTCAAAGAACATGGGTCTTGCGTCGGCCGCCATGAATCGGTATATTGAGTCTACTACATTGCTTATTGTATTCTACTTATCATACCCTTTCATTTGATACCCATGTCGAGGTGGTTGTGAAGGAAGTGGTAATTCGGCCTCTCGAGACGGCCGCCATGGATCTAAAGATATATTTTGTATACTACATTGCTTATTGTATTCTATTTATCATACCCTTTCATTTGATACCCATGTCGAGGTGGTTGTGAAGAAAGTGGTACCCCGCCCTCTTGAGACGGCCGCCATGGATCTAAAGATATATTTTGTATACTACATTGCTTATTGTATTCTCCTTAACATACCCTTTCATTTGATACCCATGTTGAGGTGGTTGTGAAGAAAGTGGTAATCCGGCCTCTTGAGACGGCCGCCATGGATCTAAAGATATATTTTGTATACTACATTGCTTATTGTATTCTACTTATCATACCCTTTCATTTGATACCCATGTCGAGGTGGTTGTGAAGAAAGTGGTACCCCGCCCTCTTGAGACGGCCGCCATGGATCTAAAGATATATTTTGTATACTACATTGCTTATTGTATTCTCCTTAACATACCCTTTCATTTGATACCCATGTTGAGGTGGTTGTGAAGAAAGTGGTAATCCGGCCTCTTGAGACGGCCGCCATGGATCTAAAGATATATTTTGTATACTACATTGCTTATTGTATTCTCCTTAACATACCCTTTCATTTGATACCCATGTTGAGGTGGTTGTGAAGAAAGTGGTACCCCGCCCTCTTGAGACGGCCGCCATGGATCTAAAGATATATTTTGTATACTACATTGCTTATTGTATTCTACTTATCATACCCTTTCATTTGATACCCATGTCGAGGTGGTTGTGAAGAAAGTGGTACCCCGCCCTCTTGAGACGGCCGCCATGGATCTAAAGATATATTTTGTATACTACATTGCTTATTGTATTCTCCTTAACATACCCTTTCATTTGATACCCATGTTGAGGTGGTTGTGAAGAAAGTGGTAATCCGGCCTCTTGAGACGGCCGCCATGGATCTAAAGATATATTTTGTATACTACATTGCTTATTGTATTCTCCTTAACATACCCTTTCATTTGATACCCATGTTGAGGTGGTTGTGAAGAAAGTGGTACCCCGCCCTCTTGAGACGGCCGCCATGGATCTAAAGATATATTTTGTATACTACATTGCTTATTGTATTCTACTTATCATACCCTTTCATTTGATACCCATGTCGAGGTGGTTGTGAAGAAAGTGGTACCCCGCCCTCTTGAGACGGCCGCCATGGATCTAAAGATATATTTTGTATACTACATTGCTTATTGTATTCTACTTATCATACCCTTTCATTTGATACCCATGTCGAGGTGGTTGTGAAGAAAGTGGTACCCCGCCCTCTTGAGACGGCCGCCATGGATCTAAAGATATATTTTGTATACTACATTGCTTATTGTATTCTCCTTAACATACCCTTTCATTTGATACCCATGTTGAGGTGGTTGTGAAGAAAGTGGTAATCCGGCCTCTTGAGACGGCCGCCATGGATCTAAAGATATATTTTGTATACTACATTGCTTATTGTATTCTACTTATCATACCCTTTCATTTGATACCAATGTCGAGGTGGTTGTGAAGAAAGTGGTACCCCGCCCTCTTGAGACGGCCGCCATGGATCTAAAGATATATTTTGTATACTACATTGCTTATTGTATTCTCCTTAACATACCCTTTCATTTGATACCCATGTCGAGGTGGTTGTGAAGTAAGTGGTACACCGCCCTCTTGAGACGGCCGCCATGGATCATTTTAGTTTCAATAGCGTCATGGCCTACCTATTGTTTGACAGCTGCGTAAATTTGAAATTTTCATTAAATGTAATGATTCAATTTAATGACAATTTTACATTTGTCAAACAATAGGTAGGCCATGAAGCTATTGAAACTAAAATGAAGTGAAAATTCCTAAAATTACCATTTTTGTTTGGATTTTGCAGCTGTTTTTTTGGTTAAAGGTATAAAAAATAGCCTACGACCTATTCTCAGACCTACCAAATATACACAAAAAATTTCATGCAAATTGGTCAACCCGTTTCGGAGGAGTACGGTAACAAACACTGTGACACGAGATTTTTATAGATATACTAGCTGGGACCCGGTGCGCCTACGCTGCACCCATAAGTCAATAGTAAACAATAAAAACCATCCATTGACTTAATATTTTTCGAGATATGAATTTTACACAGATGAAATGCCTCAAAGAACATGGGTCTTGCGTCGGCCGCCATGAATCGGTATATTGAGTCTACTACATTGCTTATTGTATTCTACTTATCATACCCTTTCATTTGATACCCATGTCGAGGTGGTTGTGAAGAAAGTGGTACTCCGCCCTCTTGAGACGGCCGCCATGGATCTAAAGATATATTTTGTATACTACATTGCTTATTGTATTCTACTTATCATACCCTTTCATTTGATACCCATGTCGAGGTGGTTGTGAAGAAAGTGGTACACCGCCCTCTTGAGACGGCCGCCATGGATCATTTTAGTTTCAATAGCGTCATGGCCTACCTATTGTTTGACAGCTGCGTAAATTTGAAATTTTCATTAAATGTAATGATTCAATTTAATGACAATTTTACATTTGTCAAACAATAGGTAGGCCATGAAGCTATTGAAACTAAAATTAAGTGAAAATTCCTAAAATTACCATTTTTGTTTGGTTTTTGCAGCTGTTTTTTTGGTTAAAGGTATAAAAAATAGCCTACGACCTATTCTCAGACCTACCAAATATACACAAAAAATTTCATGCAAATTGGTCAACCGGTTTCGGAGGAGTACGGTAACAAACACTGTGACACGAGATTTTTATAGATATAGATATAAGATATATATATATATATATAATTTTTTGGAGAAAAAGGTGGTTTTAGTTGAAATTTTAGTGAGAAAACAACAAAATTTTGACTTTGGCGATTCATAACTCCAAAAGTTGGTAAGATAGGACCATTGCTTTTACCGTTGTAGATAGGTGGAGGAATTGCGTGCACTGGTACCATAACCATGAAAATAGGTTATACGGTTACAAAAATACAGGGTAATATGTAAAACTTTAGCAAAAAACTTCAAAACGCCCTAGCGGCTAAACCGTTATGATTCCCCCCCCCACCCATACGATTTTTTGTTCGTCTATCCAAGACCTATCCACAGCCGGCCGCTTTGTAAGTTTATGTGGGACACCCTGTATATATATATATATATATATATATATATATATATATTTTTTTTTTTACGGGGGATGGTGAGACTCTACATAGACACTTCTGAGGTGCCCCCACTCAGACCGAGTTTCAGACTCCTACTGAATAAACTCACCACCCTTTTGTGTGACGCGAGGCATTACTTCGGGCGGGCGTCACCACCATGACCCTTTAGGTGTCCCTCTGGTGTTTACCCATAGGGGTTGCTACTGCTCTCGGCATTTCTTCGCCTTTCTCTGTTTCTTGTGGCTTCTTCTTGCCTTAACTTTCTGTGAATGGCCTTCATGGTTTCTTCCACTTTCTTCCACATTTCCTCGGATCTCATCATATGCTCTACGATGTTTTCCGGCGTTAGTGGCGCCTGGGCCGTTTCTTCTAATTCCGCCCTTTCCTCGACGTATCTCGAGCAGGCAAAGAAGACGTGCTCTGCGTCTTCTTTAGTCGCTGGGAATACCGTACACAACGGTGAATCATCGTGGCCGAATCGGTGGAGGTATTTCCTATACCCCCCATGTCCGCTCAGGAACTGCGTGAGGTCGTAACTTACTTCCCCACGCTCCCTCGAAACCCATACTTCCACGTTAGGGACAAGTCTGTGGGTCCAACGACCCTTAACAGACTCGTCCCATTTCCCCTGCCATTCCCTTAAGGACTCACAGCGCGCAATCTGCCGCCGTACCCTTCTTGGCTGTCCTCTACCATATTCTGGGTCATAGAGACGCATGCCCTCCCTCGCCAGAATATCCGCAGGAATCATCCCCGCTATCACGCACGCCGCATCGTCGGACGTGGTCCTGTATGCGCAGCAAGCGCGAAGTGCACTTAGCCTATATGCAGCCCTCCATTTTCTACTATTTGCAGTCCTGTTTAACGCTGCTGCCCACACTGGCGCTGCGTATAACAGGACTGAGCTTACCACCCTCCCCAAGAGGAGGCGGCGACTCGGTCTAGGGCCCCCAACATTGGGCAGCATTCTTGCGAGTGCTTCACAAATCGCAGAAGCTTTGTCTGCCGTGCCCTCCAAGTGCGCCTTGAAATTTAGCCTCCGATCGATCATCACTCCCAGGTACCTTAGAGCGGGCTGTGAGTGGATGATCTGTTCCCCTACCTTGATCCTCACGGATATTGGCTTTCGCCGTTTGCTGATCAGCACTGCTTCAGTTTTGTGCTCAGCAAGCTTCAACCCAGCGCGTTCTAGCCACTCTTTTATTTCCCAGATCGCTTCGTTCGCATACAGTTCGATGCCATCTGGGTGTTTTCCTTCTACAACTACCCCGATATCATCTGCAAACCCGATCGCCACTGCTTCCTTTGGAAGATGAAGCCCCAACACATCATTGTACATTGCGATCCATAGGAGAGGGCCCAGGACGGAACCTTGCGGGACACCGCATGTTGTCCCGAACACTTTAGGACCATCATCCGAATTACAATGAAGCGACCTACCCTGGAGGTAGTCGGCCACTACACGCACTAGGTACTTAGGTGTGCCTAGCTTGATTAACGCCTCAACTATTTTGCTCCACCTCGCTGAGTTGAAAGCATTTTTTACGTCGAGGGTTATCAGTGCGCAGCAGTGATTTTTCTCTATGGCGGCTTTTGCTATGCCCACCACCATATTGATTGCATCAGTAGTCGTCCTTGCCTTTCTGAAGCCGAATTGCTTGTCCGACAGGCCGCCTGCCCTTTCGACGCTAGGGAGAATCCTGTTACAGATCACCCGCTCGAAAAGTTTGCCTATGCAACTAAGGAGGCATATCGGTCTGTAGGACGATGGGTCCCCTAAAGGCTTGTTCGGCTTCGGTAGGAGCACGAGTTTCTGCTGTTTCCATCGCTCCGGGGAGATCCCCTCTCTCAGGCACGCTGTGAAGACTTCAGCGAACCTGTCTGGGGCTATTGAAGCTGCTAGCTTCGCCGCTTTATTTGGTATGCCATCCATGCCAGGGGCCTTATTGATGGCTACCTTTTTTGCAGCCTCCAGAATCTCATCTGCGGTCACCGCAGGTACCTCTTCTGGGTCCACCTGAAGGGTGGGTAGTTCGGCGGCGCGTACATTCTGTGGAAACAGGACGTACACAATGCTCTGGAGCAGCGCGGGGCAGGTGATCGGCGGAGAGCGTTTGCCCTTGACCGCTGACATAACCATTCTATAGGCTCCACCCCAGGGGTCCGAGTCTGCTTCTCTGCACAATCTTTTGAAGTGCTCGGATTTACTTCTAGCGATGGCCTTGTTCAGCCTTCTCCTCGCTTCCTTATATCTCTGAAGGAGTTCATCGAAGTCAGGACGGTTCCGATTTCTTTGAGTTCTCCTTCTCGCTTTCAGGCAGGCCCTTCGGCATTCGTTGATCTCGGCGTTCCACCAGAAGTTTGGTGGGTGTTGCCGATTGCCGGCGCGCCGAGGCATGGATGCATCACATGCCTGTTTTACTGAATCTTCGATTCGCTCTGCCCCTTCCCTGGCACCTCCTGCCGACCTCGCATCATGCAGGAATACTTCCTCGAACACCTCTGTGTCGAGTTTATTTACGGCCCATCCTCTAGCCGTTCCGTACGTAGGATTCCTCTTTTCTATACCCTGGCCTAACATTTCATTGTAATTTTATGTTTTGGAGAAGGTGGTAAAAATGTTAGGTAAACTGTGAAATTGTTAAATTGTTACTGTTTGCTCAAACTTTGAATGTACTTTTCAACCAAATCGAACAGGAATATATAATAATAGGCCCAAAAAATAAAAGTTGTTAGTTTCTTAGGAAGTTTTTTTTAGCTGAAAAAATGGTTTTCCAGGAAAAAGTCATAGAAAATGGGTGTTATTTGGATAAGTGCCAGTTTTCTCTAATTTTTTGCAAATAAACATCAAATTCTTTCTACTATAATCAAGTAAACAGCTGATATTCACATTGGTGTAAAGCTGTAAAAATTCCCGATCCAATAAGGTCAAGATCAATATCCTACTACAATTGTCTTAGAAATTATAGCGATTTCTTTGAAAGTGTTATTAAAAAAATAATCATTTGGTACAAAGTATATTTTTTAAAAAAAGTGGGGGTAGAATTAAAGCAAAATATATAGCTGGGAAAATTCCTGATCCAACGAGCCCAAAACCATTATCCTATTACAACTATTTCAGAAGTTATAGCGGTTTGTTTGAAAGTGTTTTTAAAAACAATTATTATTTATTAAAAATCTATAATTGAAAAGTAGGGGGGGTACACTTCATCCAAAATATATAGTTTCTGCGCGAAAAATACTTAAAATAACACGAATTTTAAGAATTTCGCTGAAATGGACCATGATACATTCTTTGCGAACAATTTGACCCACCTTAATATATATGTATATATATATATATATATATATATATATATATATATATATATATATATATATATATATATATAATACAGTAGCGCTCAAGCAAACTGCACCACCCATAAATTTTATGATTTCCGTCAATTGCCTCAAGTAATTTCCAAGTAGGGTATGCTTACTACCTGAATAGTATAAAATAACCTCTAACAATTCTTTTAGCATCAATTGGTTATTGGTTTTAGTGCAGTGAAGGACAAGTTTTAAAGGTTTTTAATAATATGGCAGGTTTTTAAAAATATGGTAAAAAAGCCCCTTTTGACAAAGAAAATGAAGCAAGCACGCATCCAGTGGGCGAAATACCACCAAAATTGGACATTAAATGATTGGCGAGACGTGAGTTATGAGTCGCCAAAGTCAAAATTTTGTATTTTTTTCACTAAAATTTCAACTAAAACCACCTTTTTCTCCAAAAAATACGTAATAAACCTAAACTTTTTTTTCCAAAATTAAAAATTTTGGACAATTCTTTTACCCATCATGAAAATGGGTTACACGGTTTCAAAAATACAGGGTGATTTGTAAAACTCTAGCAAAAAAACTTCAAAACGCCCTAGCGGCTAAACCGTTACGATTCCCCCTTCCCCCACCCATACGATTTTTTGTTCGTCTATCCAAGACCTATCCACAGCCGGCCGCTTTGTAAGTTTATGTGGGACACCCTGTATATATGTATATATATACATATATAGAGTTTCCCTTCTAACGCAGAAGGCGCACTTCCCAGCAGGGCTGAGAAATATTTACCACTGCCGTGGCTCAGCTGAGACATGCAAACATAAAAGATTAAGTACCAAAAAAAAAATATTGCATGCGAAACACATAAACAGTCATGAGACAACAAATAGACTCCTTTTAAGCAGGTCTTTGTTAGTGCTCACGCTAAAAACATTAATATTTTTATTTACATTAATGAACATGCGATTAACAGGCTCAAATCGGCCATAATTGGTGTTAGAGGAGTTGATGTGTAAGAGCGGTGGTCCTCTCAGATTGTATCGGCTCTCTCTAAACGACGCACGGCGCCTTAGAATGCAAAAGGTGTCCGGTTGATCCGGTGGCACCGCGACTTCCTGCGAATCACGTTGTGGGGTCAGATGTATAACTCCTCCCCGCTTTAAGTCAGAAGTCCCCGACTTCAAATTAATACTAATATGAATTCTTTCTCTTTTAATTTTCCATAATACATACAAAATAACACATAAACAACAAATAATCATCATCGTAAAAATGCTTACACTGGCTCCGTACATAATGGTCTTGTGAAATTTAAGTTCCTGAATTTCTTCTGTATTATTCATATTTTCCAAAATTATTTTATCAAAATTCATGGGTTTTATATACAGGGTGTTCCGTTACTCATGGTACAAAGGAAAATGGCAAATAGTACATAAAAAATTATCGCAAAAAAAAGTAAAAATTGGGGGGGTACCTCTTTTCGTTTTCGAGATATGGCGTTTTGAAGTTTTTTTGGTAGAGGTTTACATATTACCCTGTATTTTTGTCACCTTTTTAGATATTTTAATGAATAAGACATCAATCTACGCAGAATACTTACAATACAACCACCTTTTTCTCCAAAAAATACGTAATAAACCAATATTTTGTTTTACAAAATTGGAAAGCTTGGACAATTTCCTATGAATAATGTCTAACAACTATTATGCTACGACCTTTACTTTTGAAGTTATTAGCACCGACCTTTAGGTTGAAGTGGAAATTTTAGTGAAAAAAAAAAACAAAATTTTGTCTTTGATGACTCATAACTCTGGATGTTGGTGGGTTGACCCCTTGACTTTTACAGATTTAGATAGGTGGGAGTATTCTGCTTAGATTGATGTCTTATTCATTAAAATATCTAAAAAGGTGACAAAAATACAGGGTAATATGTAAACCTCTACCAAAAAAACTTCAAAACGCCATATCTCGAAAACGAAAAGAGGTACCCCCCCAATTTTTACTTTTTTTTGCGATAATTTTTTATGTACTATTTGCCATTTTCCTTTGTACCATGAGTAACGGAACACCCTGTATACGTCCTTAACACTTTTAGTTGGATAGTAGAATTTCTCTGAAAATAGAACCTTTTTCTTATAAAATTTCTTGTCCTTTATTCCCAAGCTACAATTTAAAGCTTACTAGGTAATTTCCAGTTAAATTAAATTTTCTTTTATCACAATTTTGCCAAATAGGTTCATTATACATGTTCTTTAACAATATTGTTTCATCATCTATTTCCTCTATACTGGTTATGTTATTATATACTAAGGGACATTTATCTTGGAAAGTACAATGGCTACTTAATTTCAAGTCCTTCAATATAGTGTCTTTTTCATATTGGTAATATTTTTCTTTAATTTTAACAATCAATTCTTCTTGTTCTTTAATTTCTAGCTTTTCTGAATTTGGAATTGGTTTTATTATTTGAACTTCAACTACAACATAGCTTTTTGGAATTTTAATAACAAATATAAGAAATTGATCTTTATACTCCATAATTCCTGCTTTTAACAATCTTAGTTTATAAAAATCTATATCATATGACTCTATCTCTTCTAACGTTAGCATACTTCGGTGGATTACATTATTTTTGGTTGCCATTATATTATCTAGTATTTGATGGATTTTATTCTCAAAATATCGTAACTTAGTTTCTTGATCTAAAAATACAATTTAATAATCTATTTCTCTTAATTCTTCAATTGTGGAGTTAAACATACCTAAAATTTTGTTTCGATCATTCTCTATTATTGTCCTTAGGTCGGATAAGGTTTTGTTGAAGTGTTCATTAATTTTTATTTGTTTGTTCAAGTTCTGTATCGCTTTGTGACCGTTTTCGTCAACCGTTCGTAAGTGTTCAAGTATTTCTTGTCTGTCCACGTCATCCATCGTACCAAATAACCATTTGCTAGCTGATCCTACAATGTTTATAAGACCCCTTCTGTATCTTTCCTTTTTTTGTTGTTTTGGGTTTTGAATTATTCGGAGTTTAGTTCTAACTAACTTAATTTCTGTTTCAAAAGCTTGCCTATCTTCTAACCTTAAATAACCTACATTATGTTCTATTTGGTTTAATATTAACGCCATTTCCATTGTATTTACGATGTGCAAAATTGTATCAGTTTAGTTGCATATTTCAACTTGATGGAGTTTTATTCTGGTATCCATTTTCCTCGAATATTGGTTGTACCTGCAGTACCCCTTGTGCTGCCCCTATCATCATTAATATTATTGTTGTCACCTGAAAATTTATACGATCTTTTAATATTACGTACATATATGTACATCTTTTAATGGGAATTTTCTGAAATATGGCTGATCTTTGTGTCTTAACCTTTTATAATTTTTAATATACCCTACTTGTCTTTTTTCGATATACTTTTCTCTATTTTTATTTATTTTCTGGATATATTGGACTTTCTTCTTATTTACGGTATTTATTAAGGTTCCGAAATCTGTTAGATTATGGGCTTCTCTTGGAGTCATTTTTAGAGTCGAGTGATATCTATTATTATAGTTTGCTATGGCATTTTGCAATTTTTGTTCAACTGACATATCCCCTTCTATTGCTTGAATTTTTTCGATTAGTGTGGAGTGCAACCTTTCAACATCGGCATTACCTGTATGACTATTAGGCTGTGTCCAGTGCACTTCAATTCCTTTCTCTCTAAGATAATTTTTTACCTGCTCAGATTTAAATATCCATGATTATTTTCGTAGGCTTATCGAATGTTGCTAAATATCCTTCTATAATGGCAATTTTCTTAACCCAATTTCTATCATTAATTAAGTAAGCTACCACGAATTTTGTAAGTTTGTCTATAATTGTCACGAATGTTTGTTTATTATAGTGGAAAACATCTAAATGGACGATATCGTTTTTGCAATTTGGAGTTTCTGTAATTTTAAAAAATGGTTTTATAGGATTCCTTTCAAACTTTATTTCCCGACATTTATCGCAATTGTTAATTATAAGCTGAATGTGTTCCTGTAATTTTGGATAATATATTTTGTTTTTTAATGTTTTATATGTTTCATTTATGCCACTGTGCAATGATTCTACTGTGTGATAAAGAGATATCTGCTTATGACATTCTTCTTCGCTCGAAATTTCTTGTGCTCTCTTTGTAGCCCTTACAAATTTTATTCTCTTATCCCCTGAGAATAATTTTATTATTATTTGCTGTACTTTGTTATAATCCCTATCGCTCACTTCTGCGAATATACCTATGTGTCCGGGTTTTATATATAGTTCGTGAAAATTACATTCAAGCGACGGTTATTTCAATTAAATATAATGGTGCAGATCTAAATATTGCGGCAGCATACTGTCCTCCACGAGATACCCCAACGAAATCTCAATTTACCAACGTCTTCAATAAACTTGGTCCAAGATTCATTATTGGCGGAGACTACAATATAAAGCATACGGCATGGGGTTCCAGACTAATTTCACCCGGAAAAGGAAATGAACTTCTAAGTGCTATTAACGAAAACAAGTGTGATTATCTGTCTTCACGAGGACCAACGTATTGGCCAACGGATGCAGCAAAGATTCCAGATCTTCTTGATTTCTTCATCATAAAAGGTATTTCTTCCAGCTATACTCAAGCAGAAGGGATTCATGACTTAACATCTGATCATACACCCGTTCTGCTGTCAATAAGCGCGACAATCATCAAGAAAAAGAAAAAGCAGAATCTCACAAATAAGTATACAGATTGGGATCTCTTCAGAGAAACACTGGAAGAGCTGGTCAGCTTAAAAGTGAGGCTTAAAAGTAATGAAGAATTGGAACAACAAACAAATAACTTCATTGAACACATTCGAATGGCAGCCAGCATAGCAACTCCTGAATTAGAAGACAAAGAAGAGTGTGAAATCAACTACCCGGCCGAAATCAGAGAACAAATCAAGCAAAGAAGAAAGGCAAGGAGAATATGGCATCTTACCAGAAATCCTGCCGATAAAACTGCGTTCAATAGAGTAAGTAATTATGTCAATAAACTAATTAAAAATTACAAACAGGAATGCTTTGACAACTACCTGAGCGGACTGAGTCCAGAAATGGATAAAGACTACTCATTGTGGAAAGCAACAAGAAAATTTAAACGACCCGTAACTCGAATACCACCGCTAAGAAATGCTCAAGGCAGATGGATTCGACAAGACAATGAAAAAGCTGAACTCTTTGCCCAACACCTTGCAACAGTGTTCCAACCTCATAACATACAATCCAATATTGACATAAGACCTACTTATCAACCAAATCAAGTTTTTAAAAGGTTCACGCCAATGGAGGTTGCCGAAGTGATCGACAGAAATCTTAATCCAAAAAAAGCAGCAGGAATCGATGGAATATCACCCGGTCTATTCAAGGAACTTCCACGAAAAGCCATCATCATGATCACATACTTATTTAATGCCTGCATACGCTTAAAATATGTGCCCAACTGTTTTAAAACGGCCCAAATAATCATGCTGAAGAAACCAGACAAACCTGATGAAGAAGTAACATCATATAGACCAATTTCATTGCTTCCCATCATTTCTAAATTGTTTGAAAAATTGTTACTAAAACGTCTGAAACCGTTAGTAAACATTCCTGATTTCCAATTTGGATTCAGGAATAACCATTCCACAATAGATCAAATCCATCGAATCACTGCTGTCATCGAGCAAGCGTTAGAAGAAAAGAAATATTGCCCTGCCGTATTTCTGGATGTAGCTCAAGCCTTTGACAGGGTTTGGCACGAAGGATTGATATACAAGATGAGCAAACTCCTACCACAAAATTACTGCCAACTGCTTGAGTCATACCTCTCTAATCGCAAGTTCAGGGTCATCCATGAAGAAGCATATTCTGACTTTTGTCCGATATTAGCGGGAGTTCCGCAGGGAAGCGTATTGGGACCCTTCCTATACCTGCTTTTTACTGCGGATATTCCAACAACAGATAACACATTTATCGGAACATTCGCTGATGATACTGTAATTATGTCAACAGACGTATCCCAACCAAAAGCGGTGGAAAAACTCCAACGAGCCTTGAATCATGTTAGCAAATGGACAACAGATTGGAAAATCAAGCTTAATGAGGTTAAATCAGTCCATGTGATATTTACGCTGCGTCGCAAAAACAACAGCTTACACACGTACCTCAATGGGGTGCAAGTACCCCAGGCAGAATCTGCAAAATATCTTGGTCTACATTTAGACTCAAGACTGAACTGGAAACATCACGTGAGACAAAAAACTGAACAGATTCGATTAAAACAGCGTCAAATGTACTGGCTAATTGGACATCACTCCAAAATGAACCTGTATTGCAAAAGACTAATATACCAGTCTATGTTCAAGCCGATATGGATGTATGGTGTGCAGCTCTGGGGTTGTACTCATAAATCTAATCGAGACGTAATTCAACGCAGCCAAAACAAATTTCTTCGAATGATCACCAACGCTTACCGTTATGTGACTAATAAAGAAATACATGATGATTTGGATATAAAATGGATAGAGGAGGTCATCCGCGAATATGCCATTAAACACGAGAAGAGACTTCTGGCCCACACCAACGTTGAGGCTATACAATTATTGGATACCACCAACGAAATAAGACGACTCAAAAGAGTAAAACCTCACGAACTGATGCATAATTGACGAATACTACATACTACGGGAACTGGACACTGGTACAGAAATCCCATACAAGTGTATGCTTACTTTAAGACATGCTTAATTTAAGTACTATTGTTAACTATACTAATAAATTAATATTAATTAAGATTGTAGTAACCATACCAATAAAGGTGTTTTTAAAAAAAAAAAAAAAAATATATAGTTTTAATATATTTGCAATTATTTCTTCTTCGTTTTGTGGGTTAATTTGTATGATTCTTCTTTTATTTATTATCTCCATTTCATTAGTTGCACTATAAGCTAAAATTATTAACTTCCCAGTATAGGAAGTTATTGTAATCGGTCCGAAAATCGAAATCGAAAATTTCAACGTATTTTCATCTTTCAAGGTCCCAGGAGCATTTTAAGCAAAAAATTGGGAGGAAGTATGTGTGTGTGTGTGTATGTGCGTACGGATGTGGTCATTTTTTCCTGCACGATATCGCGCGAACCAAAACTGATATCGACTTCGTTGAGGTGTCGTTCGAAGCGTATTAACCGAAATATGATCTGAAAAGATTTTCATGAAATTCGGTCCAGCCGTTTTTTTGTTCAAGCGACGTAAGTGATTTTTGTACCTGCACGATATCGCCCGAACCACGAAAGATATTGACTTACTTGAGGTGCCGTTCGAAGCGTATTAGCGACAATATAATCTGAAAAGATTTTTATAATATTCGGTCCAGCGGTTTTTTGGTTTAAATGACTTAAGTGATTGTTGTACCTGCACGATATCCCGCGAACTATAAAAGATATCGACTTAGTTGACGTGCCGTTCGAAGAGTATTAACCAAAATATGATCTGAAAAGATTTTCATAAAATTCGGTCGAGCCGTTTTTTTTGTTTAAGCGGGGTAAGTGATTTTTGTACCTTCAAGATATGGCCCGAACCACAAAAGATATTGACTTACTTGAGGTGCCGTTCAAAGCGTATTAGCGACAATATAATCTGAAAAGATTTTTATAATATTCCGTCCAGCGGTTTTTTGGCTTAAATGACTTAAGTGATTTTTGTACCTGCACGATACCGCGCGAACTAAAAACTATTTCGACTTCATTGAGGTGCCAAAAAACATTAACACATCAATTTTATATACATTTTCGTCATCCTAATCTTGTAGGTGCGCACATTTAGTTTGACATTTTAGCCAATCATAATATTCAACATCCATCATACTGGGAAGTTGATCGTTTGGACCGAACGGGTCGAACCCACATCCCAACTAGTTTGGGTTTTATATTTATTCACTATTTCGTCCTTTATACCTATGTGATCTAATAATTGTTCTTGTACAGAGTGTACTGTGTACTAAAAACTATCCTCATTATTGGTGGACTGTTTTCCACTCTGCTTAAAAAGTCAGCGACTTTGTTGTCTCTTTCTTGTAGATAATCTATTTCGAAGTCATATTCTTGTAATTTAAGAATCCATCTTTGGTTTCTTAGCGAGAATTCTTTACCTTTGTATTTGGAATTAAGATATTTTATGGGTGCATGATCGGTGATAATTTTGAATTTCCTGCCATATAAATATGGTCTAAAGTAATTCACAGAGTAAACTATAGCCAAAAACTCTTTATCTGTTACGCTATAATTTTTTTCATGTCTGTTTAATGTTCTCGATACATAACATATTGGATGTCCGTCTTGAGAAAGTACGGCTCCGATAGCATGTTCAGTAGCATCGGTTTTTACCGTAAAAGGCCTTTCATAGTCTAGAAATTTTCGAATAGGAGGTGACGCAATCAATAACTTTAATTTTTCGAAAGCTTCAATGTATTGAGGATCTTTAGTACTAATTTTGGTGTCCTTTTTCAGATACTTTATTAATGGGTGAGCCACCTTGGCGTAATCTTTTATGAATTTTCTATAGAATCCAGTCATACCAAGAAAACTCTTTAGCTGTCTTTCTATCTTTGGTAGTTCAACTTTATTTATATCATTTATTTTACTTGGATTTGGCTTTATTCCATCTTTACTCAGTGTGTGTCCCAAAAACTCGGTTTCTTTTTCCATGAAACTGCACTTATCAGCCTGAATTTTTAAGTTGTGTTCCGCTAAACGTTTGGAAATCTTTTCCACAGAATTAAGATGTTCTTGTAATGTGGTTGAAAAAATAAGAATGTCGTCTAAATATACAACACATATCTTATTTATGTATTCTCTTAAGATTTCATTAATTAACCATTGGAAGGTGGCAGGTGCATTTTTTAAACCAAACGGCATCCATCCATACATATTCATAAAGGCCTGCTGGAGACACAAATGCCGTTTTCTCTGCTAAATCAACCGAACTAAAATATTGAGCCTTTCCCAATTTGTCGAGTATGCTGTCAATGTTAGGCAGCGGATACTTGTCATCAATTGTCACTTGATTAAGTCTTCTGTAATCGATTACAATTCGAAATTTTTGGATTCCCGAGTTGTCTTTTTTCTTAGGAACAACTATTAATGGTGAGCTATATCGACTATTGCTCTTTCTGATAATTCCCTGAGCTTCCATCTCTCTTAGTTGCCTTCTAACTTCACCTTCATGTTGAGGTGGGTATCTGTACAGTTTAGAGTTTATTTGCTCATTCGTTGTGGTCTTAATTTCATGCACAATGCTCTTGGTATTAGTCAAAGGATCTCCTTCTTTATAAAATAACTTTTTATATTTTTGTAGCAATTTCGTAATCCCTAACTTCTCCTCATCATTTAAATGTTCTAGCCTAATATTTTCTATATCACTCTCTTCTAAAACATTCACCTCTTCTTGAAAAAACTTGTTTAGAAATGGTAATTTCACATCATTTTTAATACAATTTCTTTATTTACTATGTCGATATATTTAACATTATTTTTAACCCAATCCATACCGATTAAGAAAACATATGGCTTTTCAAGGTACATTTTTACCCATCGCATCCTAGCATTATGGGGTTGATTGAATTCGATTGGGCACTTTGTTTTTACTAATGCGTAGGTGCTTTAACTTTTCCTTCGATAGTATCAATTTGTACCCTTTCTCCCAACATTTTTTCATATATATCATTACCTACACTTTTTGAGTTTAACAAGCTAATTGTGGACCCCGTATCTACCCTAGCACTATATTGTTGATTTTCTATTGTTATTATTATAAAGATTTTTCTGTCTTCCGAGGCTAATTGATAAAAAAACGTCGTCCAATAGATTTACTTCCTGTTTGGTATCTATTGCGTCAATTTCCATTGGTTGTCCACTATTATTGTTATTATTTGGCCGTGGGTTTCTAGTTTGTATACTTGTATTATTGAAATTTCTACGAAATTGTTCGAAATTATTTCTATTATTATTACCGCGAAACTGTCCTGAACTATAACGATTAAAATTACTATTACGATACTGACCGAAATTATTATTTCGTGAATTATTATTATTGAAATTATTTTGTCGGAAATGCTCGGAATTATTATGCGAAAAATGGTTATATCTGCTCGGTCCGTTATGTTTTTGTTGAGGTCGTTCTCCAAACGTTAAGTTTGATCGAAATGATTTTAAATTATATTGGTCTTGTCCAATATATCTATTTATTACTTCCCTAATTTGTTCTAAACTGTATTTATTACTTAATTCGGCTGCCAAGGCTCCAGCCGTTAATTCTTTAATTTTTAGCACTAAAAAACTGCTTAAATTATTTGCAATTTGACTTTGATGGTCACTAAATATGGCACACTCTGATATATCAATAACAATATCCCTAATTATATCTAATAAATCAATAACAGAACTTACTTTTAAAATAGAAATTTCATGCATTATTTGTCCCTGGTCCTTGGTTGATCTATACTGCAACTTGAGTTGCGCCTTGCACACTTCCCACGACTCTGGACGTGAAGTTTCCAAATAATTTTTCGCAGATCCTATGATTTTTCCATTATAAATTATGGTATACGCCTGTTGTGCCTGGTCTCCGTATTCGCTCAATGCTCGGTCTACTGATGATATAAATGATGGTAACGTTCCAGCTTTCCCTTCAAAACAAGGCAAATAGCGAAGATCCTTCTCTATTTTGTTCCGCTGTGACGGTTGCTGAGTCTGTCTACTTAGAAGTTCTGTTAGAACTGCCAAACATTGCTCCATCATGTCAGGTTGCGCCATCCGTACCTCGTCCACAATTCTATTTCGCTGGTTCCGTCTCTCCAGTGTTGTTCGTTCTATTACCGTTTGCTGGTGACTTCGGGTTGTTTCTGCACAGCCCTATAAATTTTATATCGCACTGCTTTGTTTCCCGCTTTTTCTTAACACCGTTTTTTGTTTTGTACTAATAATTTTTTATTCGTACATTTATTAACAAAATACAATTTTGTTTTTCACTATGTCCGAATTACTATATTGCTTGCTTTTTGATAGCAATTTTACCGACTGCGCCAGTTAGTGATGAGCAAAAGTGGTCTTGTTCTTGCAGTCTTGTCTTGTTCTTGCACATTTTGCAAGAACAAGAACAAGAACAAGACTTAGTTATGCTTGCAAGAACAAGAACAAGACTAACTGTGCAAGAACAAGACCCAGAGCAAGATTTCTTGCAAGATTCTTGCAAAAAGTCCACCTAAATTCATTCTATTAAAAACATTTTCTAGGTGAGAAACCGCAAATATTTTGAAGCAAAATCAAACCTTAGATGTCAGTATTCAGCAGTTCAAGTAGTTTATTAGAAAAGAAAAAATGCTCTAAAAAAATTCTTTTTTGAGTAACCTCTTTTGCTTTTTGGATGGAAGGAAACTCGGACTTTTCTCAATGTATGTAATATTTTCAAGGCCTCCACATTGGTTACATCGCATCGTAAGAACGACATGAGCGTGGGCCAGTTTTTGTATTGCTGCAAAGGGATTTAATAATTTTGTGTCCATACACGACATGTCTTCTTTAATGAATCATACTTGAACAACCTAATTTTTTAAAATAAGTAATGGGTATAATACTGGTTTACTTTTGTTTCAAAATATTTCCGTTGTAATTTGTTACTTACACACTTGACAGAAAAATGTCTACGCCTAACTTGTTCCCATATGAATTTTATGTAATTTTTCAGGGGCGCAAACATAATAACGTCACCAAGAGCAGTCGTGAAACTGATTTGTTTAATAAAAAAGCCATGTGGAATTCTCACCTCAAAGATAGTAAATTTTCGGTGTATACAAACTTTTGACGCTGACTGACGCTAAAATTATAATAGTTTTAAAATCAATTTTTTGCATTTTGTTGTTTGGATATAATTTTTTTTTATTAAAGTCTAGGTTTTTTTCAATAACCATTTTATAAAATCAACATACAATACCTACTACATGCGAGAAAATACCTTGGCCTTGCAGTTTTGTCTTGCCTTGTCTTGGTCTTGCACATTTAGTAAGAACAAGAACAAGCCTTAGGTATATTTGCAAGAACAAGAACAAGTCTTAGGTATATTTGCAAAAAAAAGAACAAGAACAAGACTTAGGTATGTTTGCAAGAACAAGAACAAGACTTAGCTATGCTTGCAAGAACAAGAACAAGACAGACTGAACAAGAACAAGACAAGAACAAGACTAGATTAGTCTTGTCTTGTTCTTGCGTTTGCTCATCACTAGCGCCAGTTATATTATGTCGCCGATGACCGGATTTATCAAACAAAAACCACCAGAAAAAAACTGAAACCAAATTAATAAAAAAAACACTATTCTTTCACAACTTGGAACTTTATTTATTAACCGAAAAATATATATGGGACGACCGCTTTAATTTAAGTTTTACGACAGACTGACTTCATTTAATTTTCAGTCGTCAAATTCTATCATCAATTCAAATTCCACAGGGAACCAGAGTAAGCATTTTTCTTGATAAAGTGCAGCAGAAATATGATACTTGCACTTTATCAATTAAGAATGCAAGAATTGCAAAAGGCAATTCTTGTTACCAAGACATTGGTCTGGATTTTGGCGGAATGCAAAAGGTGTCCGGTTGATCCGGTGGCACCGCGACTTCCTGCGAATCACGTTGTGGGGTCAGATGTATAACTCGCGCTGAACATACGGTATAGACTGGTCGTCCACTGGAAGCGTATTAGCGGCTACACGCGGCTATGCGCGACAGGTCCAACATAAAGAAGTTCATACAAACATCGTTCACTGCAAGCGACTTTAAGCGGGCCGCTATAGGCGTATTCGAGCGTGCCTCGTAAATCCAAATTAATTTGGATCGGTCGCACGAAGCTGCTCGAATCAGGAAATAATTTTCTCCAAAGCCTACTATATTTACTAATCACAAAATTTGAATGTCAAATTCACTTGAAACTGAGCAGCATGAAAAGCTTGCAGTGGACGACCCCTGTAGCGTGTAGCCGCGTATCTCAGAGCCGCTTGTAGCCGCCTATAGCCGCTCATGTAGCCGAAGCGCGAAGCCGCTCGAATACGCTTCCAGTGGACGACATAAATCCAGCGGGTTTCTGTATATTACTAAGGCCTGGGATTTTTTAGGGTTAAGTTTTAATTTGTTTTCAAGAGCTCAGTTCGGAACACGCATTAAGTCATCGTTAAGTCTCTAGATACAGTCTTCGATAAGTCCTAACGGTCGATTTAAGTAAATCTGTACGTCATCTGCGTATAAGTGAATCAGAGGGTGCTTAACTACAGAGGGTTGGTCATCTATAAATAGGCTGAATAGTATAAGAGGCCAAGGATGGATCCTTGGGGACGCTAGATTTTAAGGAAGCTGACTTTGAGCAGCAGTCCCCAATTTTGACCCTCTGGGAACGTGATGTTAAGAACGCATACATTAATTTTAGCGCTGGTTTGATCAAATTAAAGTAGTACGCTAATTTTCTCAGCAGCAAGTCATGATCGACGCCATCAAAGGCCTTGGAAAAATCCATGAGCGCAAGAGCTACAAAATTGTCCTTATCCATCGCAAGGTGAAAGTCAGAAGTAATCTTTAACAGCAATGTGTCACAACTGTGTGCAGGACGGAAGCCCGATTGGTACGGACTTAAAAGATTATTTTGGGTTAGATAGAGTCTAACTTGGGAGTCCATTATTTTCTCGAGCGCTTTGGCCAGAAACCAAAGAAGCCTGACATCCCCGACAGATTTTGGAGTGGCAATCTTCGCAATAGGGATGGCTAGTGCTTCTTTTCACGCTGTGGGAAAGACACTAAAAGTGAGATAGTGGTTGAAGATAGCAGTTATAGGGTAAGCGACATAAGGGAGGATTAGTTTTATGAATTGTGGAGCAACTTCATCAGGAACAACAGCATTCGAGCGAATGGATAGTATCACCCTAGCAAGATCTATAACATCGATACACCTGAAACTGAAGTCGATATCGAGATCACACTTAGCAGAGAATATTGCATCTAAATGTGGTGAGTCTGTTTCATCAACGTTTGAAATAGATGCAAAGTAACCATTCAAGTCGTCAACATCATAACTGCAGGAGATACTAGCATCTTTATGCACATCTAGGTTGCTCAGAGTATTCCACAGCCCTTTTGGAGCTACCTTTGAGTTTATTTTCATAATAACGCCGTTTCTCATCTTTGATTTTCTTATTCACTAAGTTCCTAGCTTTTTTAAAGCAAGCAAGACTTATTTCTGATTTGGTTCGTTTGTACATGGTAGTGATGAGCAAACGCAAGAACAAGACAAGACTAATCTAGTCTTGTTCTTGTCTTGTTCTTGTTCAGTCTGTCTTGTTCTTGTTCTTGCAAGCATAGCTAAGTCTTGTTCTTGTTCTTGCAAACATACCTAAGTCTTGTTCTTGTTCTTGTTCTTGCAAATATACCTAAGACTTGTTCTTGTTCTTGCAAATATACCTAAGGCTTGTTCTTGTTCTTACTAAATGTGCAAGACCAAGACAAGGCAAGACAAAACTGCAAGGCCAAGGTATTTTCTCGCATGTAGTAGGTATTGTATGTTGATTTTATAAAATGGTTATTGAAAAAAACCTAGACTTTAATAAAAAAAATTATATCCAAACAACAAAATGCAAAAAATTGATTTTAAAACTATTATAATTTTAGCGTCAGTCAGCGTCAAAAGTTTGTATACACCGAAAATTTACTATCTTTGAGGTGAGAATTCCACATGGCTTTTTTATTAAACAAATCAGTTTCACGACTGCTCTTGGTGACGTTATTATGTTTGCGCCCCTGAAAAATTACATAAAATTCATATGGGAACGAGTTAGGCGTAGACATTTTTCTGTCAAGTGTGTAAGTAACAAATTACAACGGAAATATTTTGAAACAAAAGTAAACCAGTATTATACCCATTACTTATTTTAAAAAATTAGGTTGTTCAAGTATGATTCATTAAAGAAGACATGTCGTGTATGGACACAAAATTATTAAATCCCTTTGCAGCAATACAAAAACTGGCCCACGCTCCTGTCGTTCTTACGATGCGATGTAACCAATGTGGAGGCCTTGAAAATATTACATACATTGAGAAAAGTCCGAGTTTCCTTGCCATCCAAAAAGCAAAAGAGGTTACTCAAAAAAGAATTTTTTTAGAGCATTTTTTCTTTTCTAATAAACTACTTGAACTACTGAATACTGACATCTAAGGTTTGATTTTGCTTCAAAATATTTGCGGTTTCTCACCTAGAAAATGTTTTTAATAGAATGAATTTAGGTGGAATTTTTGCAAGAATCTTGCAAGAAATCTTGCTCTGGGTCTTGTTCTTGCACAGTTAGTCTTGCTCTTGTTCTTGCAAGCATAACTAAGTCTTGTTCTTGTTCTTGCAAAATGTGCAAGAACAAGACAAGACTGCAAGAACAAGACCACTTTTGCTCATCACTAGTACATGGCATGCAAGAAATCACGTTCAGCTAGCGCATATTGTATACCGGTTGAGAACCATTCAAGATATTTTATATTAGGAAGTGTCTAAATCCACTGAAAAACGCGAAACGCAAAACGCGAAAAGCGAAAACCCGGAAATTGATATATCCACACGCGAAAACGATATATCGCCACGCGATTTCCGAATATCAGTCATTTCGAATATTTTTATTGTTGTCCGAATGATTTCTTGTAGAATTTGAACTATTTTAGGTTAAGAAAACTAAAGGCGTATTTGGAAATACGCCTTTACAAACGTTGTAGCTATTTTGACAGCTACTTCCTAACGTCAAAAAATTATAAGGTAGAAAGAAAGCTATTGAATTTAGCGAAATCACTATAATAAGGCTTTTTTGTAGAGCAGACGATTCTCTACAAAACTGTTATGAAGACATATTCGCTTTCTTTATATATTGACAGTGTATTCTCGATTTATAGTTTGGTTATTACATTAGCATTGCTTTTTCAATTTTTTTTTTTTATTTCAAGAGTTAACCCTTCTAACACAGAAGGCGCACTTTTCAGCTAAGCATGAAAATCTATATATACATACACACACACACACACACACACACACACATATATATATATATATATATATATATATATATATATATGAAATTTTAACAGTGCATCCCTATAATGACGTGGACATCCACTAAAGAGCGATTTTTCGAAATTCATCCCCTAAGGGGGTGAAATGGGTTTTTTACAAACCCCTAAAGATATAGGGCTGAAATTTGGACAGTGCATCCCTATAATGACGTTTACATCCACTAAGAAGCGATTTTTCGAAATTCATCCCCTAAGGGGGTGAAATAGGGTTTACCCAAACCGCTGCAGCTATAGGGCTGAAATTTTGATAGTGCATCCCTATAATGGCGTGGACATCTACTAAGAAGCGAATTTTCGAAATTCATCCCCTAAGGGGGTGAAATGGGGTTTACCCAAACCGCTGCAGCTATAGGGCTGAAATTTTGATAGTGCATCCCTATAATAGTCCAGTAAAAAAAGGCCAAAAAAATGAAAAGATAGGTATTGTCTGGTAACAGCAAGATTATGATTTTATCCTGTTTGGGGTATCACCAGGAGTATATTCATAAGTTTTGAACCTCGTGAGCCTTGTGCTACTTTTGTTATAAACAATTAAAAAAATTTTACCGCGTTTTTCGACCTTAAAATATGAATAACTCCGGTTCTATAAGTCGGATCGGGGCAAACTAAAAACTAGTCTCTTCGTAATAAAATTTCTAATAAATTGACTTTGGGTTCAAGTCTCTGAAGTACGTACATAACCTAAAAAACTGAAAAAACGAGAAAAAAACAGAATTTTTTTCATTTTAGAACCCAAGACGGTCAACTAGACCAATTTGCATCAAACTTTCAGAAAATATACCTTTTAATGTTATAAAAAGATTCTGAAAAATTGGTGTCAAAATACTGGACCCATTGGCCAAAATTGCATTTGGTATCTAAAATTTGAGATGCCCGCCATTTTATGCCATTGAGTCCAAAATGAAAAATTCTTTTTTCAAAGTGTAGATATCGATGCCAGCTTTCGAATGCAATTCAAAGGAAATTTTTTTAATGCTATTTTGGTTGCTGACTTCAAATGACTTCACACAGCTTACTGTATTCTACTCGTCAAACCCTTTCATTTGATACCCATGTCGACGGGTTGTAGAGAAAAAGGTAATCCGCCATTTTATGGTGGCCGCCATATTGGAGGTAAAATAAAATTGAATAAACTATATTGTTTTGTCTTCAGAACCAAAGGTGTGTGCTAAATTTGAGCATCAACGGATATCGGGAAGTGATCGAAAATCAGAGAACGAAATTAATACAAAAAGCTTGTAAAAACAAGGAAGTTATTGCATTTTGTAACTAAGCTTTATTGAAAAATAAAAAAAAAATCACTTTGTTCAATTAACAATACTTACATTTTAATGCTTGTAAATAAATTTCTATAAACCTTAACTTTTTTTTGAATTTATCACATGAAATGAATAGGTTTCAAGATGATACAGTCCAAATTTTAGCGCTAAATATGCATTTGTTAATTAACAATTGGACAAAATGCAATAAGCTCAATATCTCGAGTTTCCGTTCACAAAAATGAACTTTATTTTTTTTTAAATTAACGGTCTCAAAATCCTCTACCAGATCTGATAAAAAGTTTTAAGTTAAATTTTAAAAATGGCCGAAAAATGCAATTGTTGTTATTGAATTTATAAACAAATGTAAAAAAAGCAACCAAAATAGCATTAAAAAAATTTCCTTTGAATTGCATTCGAAAGCTGGCATCGATATCTACACTTTGAAAAAAGAATTTTTCATTTTGGACTCAATGGCATAAAATGGCGGGCATCTCAAATTTTAGATACCAAATGCAATTTTGGCCAATGAGTCCAGTATTTTGACACCAATTTTTCAGAATCTTTTTATAACATTAAAAGGTATATTTTCTGAAAGTTTGATGCAAATTGGTCTAGTTGACCGTCTTGGGTTCTAAAATGAAAAAAATTCTGTTTTTTTCTCGTTTTTTCAGTTTTGTAGGTTATGTACGTACTTCAGAGACTTGAACCCAAAGTCAATTTATTAGAAATTTTATTACGAAGAGACTAGTTTTTAGTTTGCCCCGATCCGACTTATAGAACCGGAGTTATTCATATTTTAAGGTCGAAAAACGCGGTAAAATTTTTTTAATTGTTTATAACAAAAGTAGCACAAGGCTCACGAGGTTCAAAACTTATGAATATACTCCTGGTGATACCCCAAACAGGATAAAATCATAATCTTGCTGTTACCAGACTGTGCAAATTAAAATGCTTTTTTTACTGCACTATAATGGCGTGGACATCCACTATAAAGCGATTTTTCGAAATTCATCCCCTAAGCGGGTGAAATGGGGTTTATCCAAACCGTTGGAGCTATAGGGCTGAAATTTTGACAGTGCATCCCTATAATGGCGTGGACATCCACTAAGAAGCGATTTTTCGAAATTCATCCCCTAAGGGGGTGTATTGGGGTTTACCCAAACCGCTGGAGCTATAGGGCTGAAATTTTAACAGTGCATCCCTATAATGACGTGGACATCCACTAAGAAGCGATTTTTCGAAATTCATCCCCTAAGGGGGTGAAATGGGGTTTACCAACACCGCTGGAGCTATAGGGCTGAAATTTTAACAGTGCATCCCTATAATGACGTGGACATCCACTAAAGAGCGATTTTTCGAAATTCATCCCCTAAGGGTGTGAAATGGGTTTTTTACAAACCCCTAAAGCTATAGGGCTGAAATTTTGACAGTGCATCCCTATAATGACGTTTACATCCACTAAAGAGCGATTTTTCGAAATTCATCCCCTAAGGGTGTGAAATGGGGTTTTTACCAACCGTTGGAGCTATAGGGCTGAAATTTTGACAGTGCATCCCTATAATGGCGTGGACATCCACTAAGAAGCGATTTTTCGAAATTCATCCCCTAAGGGGGTGAAATGGGGTTTACCCAAACCGCTGCAGCTATAGGGCTGAAATTTTGTTAGTGCATCCCTATAATGGCGTGGACATCCACTAAGAAGCGATTTTTCAAAATTCATACCCTAAGGGGGTGAAACGGGGTTTATCCAAACCGCTAAAGTTATAGGGCTGAAATTTTAACAGTGCATCCCTATAATGGCGTGGACATCCACTATAAGGAGATTTTTCGAAATTTATCCCCTAAGGGGGTGAAATGGGGTAAACCCAAACCTCTGAAGCTGAAGGGCTGGAATTTTGACAGTGCATCCCTATAATCACGTAGAAATGAATGACTCGAAATTCACTTTATTTAATATTCATTTGTGATTGCTTCATAATTTCTTACATCCACGTAAATAGGCGAACAAACTTAACGAACGTTCGTCAAACCCTAAAATGTCACTTTTCTTGATGACATATACATGCCAATCTACTTTAAAACTTGCAGATTTGTTGAGCAGAGGTGATACTCGCAGCAAATTGTTTACCATATTTATTAAAAAAATGCACTATAATAAACCCTTTTTAGGGATAATAACAGCTGACTTTTTTGTTGGTTTTTTTTAAGGAAAACATTGCACATAATAAACAGTTTTTAAAGGCGTTGCAAGGCACGCGGGTTTTATGCTAGTATTAAATAAAGTGAATTTCGAGTCATTCATTTCTACGTGATTATAGGGATGCACTGTCAAAATTCCAGCCCTTCAGCTTCAGAGGTTTGGGTTACCCCATTTCATCCCCTTAGGGGATGAATTTCGAGTAATCGCCTCTTAGTGGATGTCCATGTCATTATAGGGATGCACTGTCCAAATTTCAACCCTGTAGCTCCAGTAGTTTGGTAAACCAAATTTTACCCCTTTAGGGGATGAATTTCGAAAAATCGCTTCTTAGTAAATGTCCACGTCATTATAGAGATGAACTGTCAAAATTTCAGCCGTTTAGCTATAGCGGTTTGGCTTAACCCCATTTAACCCCTTTAGGGGATAAATTGCAATCGCCCCTAAGTGGATGCCCACGTCATTATAGTGATGCACTGTCAAAATTAGAGCCCTCCAGCTTCAGCGGTGTTGGTAAACCCCATTTCACCCCCTTAGGGGATGAATTTCGAAATATCGCTTCTTAGTGGATGTCCACGTCATTATAGGGATGCACTGTCAAAATTTCAGCCCTATAGCTCCAACGGTTTGGATAAGCCCCATTTCACCCGCTTAGGGGATGAATTTCGAAAAATCGCTTTATAGTGGATGTCCACGCCATTATAGGGATGCACTATCAAAATTTCAGCCCTATAGCTGCAGCGGTTTGGGTAAACCCCATTTCACCCCCTTAGGGGATGAATTTCGAAAAATCGCTTCTTAGTGGATGTCCACGCCATTATAGGGATGCACTATCAAAATTTCAGCCCTATAGCTGCAGCGGTTTGGGTAAACCCTATTTCACCCCCTTAGGGGATGAATTTCGAAAAATCGCTTCTTAGTGGATGTCCACGCCATTATAGGGATGCACTATCAAAATTTCAGCCCTATAGCTCCAACGGTTTGAATAAACCCCATTTCACCCCCTTAGGGGATGAATTTCGAAAAATCGCTTTATAGTGGATGTCCACTCCATTATAGGGATGCACTGTCCAAATTTCAGCCCTATAGCTTCAGCGGTTTGTAAAAAACCCATTTCACACCCTTAGGGGATGAATTTCGAAAAATCGCTCTTTAGTGGATGTCCACGTCATTATAGGGATGCACTGTTAAAATTTCAGCCCTATAGCTCCAGCGGTGTTGGTAAACCCCATTTCACCCCCTTAGAGGATGAATTTCGAAATATCGCTTCTTAGTGGATGTCCACGTCATTATAGGGATGCACTGTTAAAATTTCAGCCCTATAGCTCCAGCGGTTTGGGTAAACCCCAATACACCCCCTTAGGGGATGAATTTCGAAAAATCGCTTCTTAGTGGATGTCCACGCCATTATAGGGATAAAAAATAAAAAAGTGATCCAAAGAATTTAACAACCCCTTGATCACTAAACACCTTTACATTTCTCTTTTCAGACTCATGGTACAATAATTACAAGGTAAGCTCATAAGGGCCCTGTGACGTCACTCAGATCTTAGCTCACAAAGGAAAAAAGCTTTCTCCTGACGTCAATCAGATCTTTTCTCATATAAAAATGGTAGAAGCTTTTCAAGATGGAAACAGAGCTTTTCAGACCATTACTCGAATATGCGTCCCATGTTTGGTCTCCTCACTATAATTCGCGTATTAGAACTATTGAATCAGTTCAACGAAGATTTATTCGATTCGCACTGAATCATCTTTCTTAGGAAAACCCATTAGTTCTTCCATGATGTGAATCCCGCCTTAAGTTACTTAACTTAAGCTCTCTTCACAGGCGTCGTGAGGTGGCCGATGTTGTATTTGTTCATCAGCTCCTTAATGGAAAGGTTGACTCAGGTTTTCTAAGTCGCCGTGCGTCGTTTAGAGAGAGTCGTTATAATCTAAGAAGACTATCTCTTTTACAAATCAATTCTTCTAACACGAATTACGGCAGATTTGAACCTGTCAATCGCATGTTCATTAACGCGAACAACAATATTAATATGTTTAGCGTGAGTATTAGTAAAGATGTCCTTAAAAGGAATCTTTTTAATCTCATGCGACCGCTTACATAATATGCGACCGCTTACATAATATGATTTATTCGATTCGCACTGAATCATCTTTCTTAGGAAAACCCATTAGTTCTTCCATGATGTGAATCCCGCCTTAAGTTACTTAACTTAAGCTCTCTTCACAGGCGTCGTGAGGTGGCCGATGTTGTATTTGTTCATCAGCTCCTTAATGGAAAGGTTGACTCAGGTTTTCTAAGTCGCCGTGCGTCGTTTAGAGAGAGTCGTTATAATCTAAGAAGACTATCTCTTTTACAAATCAATTCTTCTAACACGAATTACGGCAGATTTGAACCTGTCAATCGCATGTTCATTAACGCGAACAACAATATTAATATGTTTAGCGTGAGTATTAGTAAAGATGTCCTTAAAAGGAGTCTTTTTAATCTCATGCGACCGCTTACATAATATGTTTCCTTTTGCTTTCGTGGGTTACTTGTAATTTGGATGTTTTTAACTTTATTTTATGCCTGCATGCTTAGTTGTGAACCTCATCTCAGCGCTTGGTTGTGCTGAGTAGGTAAATTTTTCTTGGCCCAGCTGAGAACTGCGCCTTCTGTTCTACATAGAAGGGTTTACTCTATTACTGAAATACATAAATAAAATAAGTAATAACAAATTACATCATGTGGTTCATTTATAGTATCAAATTATGGCAGTAATTTGAATGTAATCTACTAAAAACAATGTTGGTCCAATTTTTTCCTTAAGTATCTACCAGCTTTCAAAAAATTAAAACATACATGCAGCAACAAAACATAAAAATTTTGAAGAAAACAAAAAAAGAAAAAGAATTTGTAGTGAAAGATTAATCAAAAAATCAATTTTCACATGACGCGATACTACAGCGTCTAGCGTGACAATAAAGTGCCGGTTGACGATAATTTGTGGCTGCGGTTTTTAATAAATATCCCCCATATGTGATGTAATTTACCTATAATTTGTAACTTCAATACCAATCGAATTAAAAACTCGATTCATATTGTGCTGCTTGATGTTTATTAGTCTAGCAGGGTTTCACTATAAACATAACAAAAAACAAAAGTAAAAAAGCTTTAAATGCACTTTTGGTTGTTTTTTCCTAGCTTCATGCTCAAGTTCTAGGCACTAGAAAGTTGAATCCAATTTAACTTTCCACATCAACTCAAAAGGGTAAATAGAGAAAAAAAGTGGGTGCACAAATACAATCACAGTACGATGATGAAAGGTTAACCATATACAGAAGTGATTTTCTGAACTGGTATCAGGAATTCGTTGAAGTAGCAAATTCCCTCATTAATTAATGAAAGCGTATCTAATTTCCAAAGGCTCATTATTGAAGTGTGACGCGGCAAATAAATAGGCCCTGTTCTTATAAATGTCTACATGTTATTAATGCCATTTGAACAAAATCTTAAAACAAATGAAAAAGTAAGATTCTTTGTTCACAGAATGCGTTCGTGGCTGCTTAAGTTTTGCTAAAATAGAAGTATTTTTCTTTCCCTTTTCTTTTCAGATGTAATCCCCGCAAAGGTAGCCATGTTCAAATGAAAACATTCCATATGCATCCACAAAATATTAAAAGGAGCAAGTCATTGTAACTGCATATACTCGTTGACGACTTTCGTTTGCATAAAGTTTTAACGATTCGTAGTGAGCCTGGTACACCTATGTATATGCTAGATTGATATCATCAAAGGTAAAATACGGAAGTGTGGAGGTGTACTCTTTTCAGTTATTAGAAATAAATTGTATGCCCTGAATTGTCTGAAAATAGTGCACATGTGTAGTAACTGAAGCAAAAGCCCATTGCACCATAAGACAACATAACTATACATACAAGCAACAAATTCTAATTATAGCTCCGTTATCAAAAACAAAATAGAGCGGTGAAACGAATTTCGAACGTGAAAACATGATTATTTTAGTAATTGTTTAGTTGTGTTTGTAGCCAAAACAAATTCCTGAATATTTGTTTTAAGCTGAGCCATGTTTTTGGCGAAAAGACTACTATATTTTAAAAAAATATAACAACGAAATATTTTTGTTCGAATACCTGAAATGCTTGAGTGTAAATCCATTAGAATGCACACATGAATATAACCAGTTGTACCAAAAACGATAAGATATTTATATGAACTATATATAAATATTTTTTTGGTGTATTGATATTCCACAGAAAAGTCACAAGCAATGATATGCACCACAAAAAGAAACACTTAGGACGTCAATTATAGTTTAAACTTTGAGATTATTTAAGCAGTGGATTTTTGAATATTATTACAAAAAAATGATCACGAAAACTTATATAAATTCTAGAAAATATTGATTCCTTGATAGGAAAAAGAAATCACAAAGTTTGGTCCAACGTTGTCATAAGTTACGTTAAAAAATGCTTAAAATAGAAGCGACTGGATTTATTAAGGTCCCTTCGTATCAAAAATTGATCGCAATCAGGGGCGCTCGAATTAAGACTGTTTCGTCGTTCTCTTCTGCAATTGACACAACTTTTCCACAACAACAAGAGTTGAAAATATGGCAAGTTGTGCGCATGGCAGCCACAAGTTGTTCGCTTTCTATACACAAAAACAAGATGCTATACAAGAGCGGCAAGAAACTTCACTGCAACTACCTTTGTAGAGCCAGTTTTAAGGAATTTATTGCTTAACTCAGAAAATTTCTAAGCACAATTGTTATTAATGAGCTCCTGGCTAAGTTTGCTTCCCGGCAACTTCTCATAATGCCATGAAAAAACGAAATGTTCACAGTGCCAGCTGCCGGCATTGACGAGGTCTAACTTTCGAAGAAACTACGAATTTCTGTGAGAAACACTAGTCAAAAGCTCGATTAAAGCTATTATTATCCATTGGAAATTGTCAATGCAGCGAGTATAATTATAGCTACAAATTACACTTACATACGAAGATAGAAACTTGCGATCACTCCATTAGTTCGAGCTGCTATGGCGAAAGCTTTCGTAAATTCGTTTCTACTAATGTTTAAAGAGGACGCAGTCTTCCTTGTGTATGAACATAGGACTAAACCTACAGAACCATCGTGCATAATCAACGGATTAAATGGAATGAATTATCTATTTGTAGATGCACCTATACATGAGTTTCTCTTTTATTTGAAAGGGTGCTGTACTGTGGTAATATCAAACTCAAAATGTATCTAACATATTTGTTTCCCAAACGGAAAATTGTAAATTTATAAAATTAATTTGGACTAATGAGGTGCAATTACCTACATATGTACATATACATATTAATTTCTTGTAAGAACTGAAACCACACCAAGTGTGCACGGGGGGAAATTGAACTCCAAAATAGCAAGGGACTACATAGTCCAGTAAATAGGTAGTTTTTCTTTGCGAAAAATACCGCACGCGATTTTTTTTACCAAATGTTTTTACATATTTTTATGAGCTTAAATTCAAAATGGCGTTATCCCCACCCTTATCCTTCACTTACAACAAAGGGAAACGCTTTTAATTCTACATATATCTCAAAAACTATGCGTTTTACGACAAAAATATATATAATCTTTTTTGTAGGTAAATAAGTGATTTAACATTTTTGCTCAAATTTTTTTTTGTAAAGTCAATATGTTCGGAGTTATAGTGCTTCAAACTTTATATATCACTTTCTTTGCACTATATTGCGTTGACGGTTAAAGACCCGCCCGCCACGGTTAAAGGCCCGCCATAAAAAAGTCCTTCGTAAAACTTATAGAACACACGATTATCTATAATTTTTGCTTTTATCGTTTTTAGATAGGGCTAATATTTCACGAGTTATAGCGCTTTAAATGTCGGAAAATGTAAATTAAAAAAAAAATCCTAACATCTTTTCCTTCCCCGTTTCATTTCAAAACTGATTATATCGTGTGTTGAGCTCAATATTGCCCACGTTTGTTGCCTTTACTGTTTTCTATTAAGTTGATATTTATGGATTTATCACACCTCAAAAGTTTATTAAAAATGGTTTTTTTGCAAATATCTAGTCAACTATTTATTTACGATGACAAGTTATACCAACAAATATGTTTGTTATAAAATTCCGTTGAAATTTTACTTTAAACATTTTTTTCTAGCATTTATACTTTAGCCGCAATTCAGCGGCGATTGTTTCCCATAGGTACACATTAATGTTCATACATATAATTAAGAAACTTCGTTGGCATACAAACCCTTTTCCACACCACCCTGGAGGTCGAGTTTTTGGCGCGTTTTTTTATTGTGTTTTCCCCAGTAGGCCTAATCCACAAGAAAACGAAACAATAATGCTATGACATGTTATTAAGCCTCATATGTTCCGAAGATGTCAACCGATAGACCAATGAAGCTGCCATCTAATGACTTGACGTTGTCTTCGTCGAATGATATATCTGGGAGACTTGAAAACTCGCAAATGTTCTCATTTATTTCAGTGTTTTCAAGGAGGTTTGCATCCTTCGTCACATTTCCGCAATTTCCACTGCAGTTAGAGCAAATTATGGTACATTTGAGACCGGCCTTGCGGCATCCACAGGAACCGCCACATTTTTTCCTACATTTGCAGGATATTAATTTTAATAAATTTGCTGGTGCCGGAGCAACTGTCATTGGGACTGGTTGTAAGCCAAGTCTTGTTCGCTTCTAGTCCCATTCCTCCGGGTCTTGATAACTATCAAGCCAAGTTTGCACATGATGATATACTCGAATTGAATGAAGTCGAGCAGCATCTTTAGTTGGAGGCAGAGCTGATAAGTTCACTTTGGTTTTTGTAGCCGATTTTCCAAAACATTTGAACCTTAGTGAATGCTTAAACAAACGAATTTCCGAACGATTTTCCTTGTCGATTAACGCGAGCAACTCAGAAACTCTAAATTGACATTCCTCACTGTTGGTTATAAAGCTACTAATTACTTGCATCACCTCGGACATTTCTTTATAAGGACAACCCCTTTTCCCCCTGTAGATGGTGTGGTTTTCAAATCTCTCATACAGGAATGATTATACCTAGCACCTGTAGCCTTGGCATCAGAAACATTTGCAATACGTTGCACAATGTCCAAACTTCTTTTATCATTCCGATTCTGCAAACGTACGCCAACGAAATTTCTTAACTATATGACATGCATTGTATGAACATTAGCTAAAGTATAAATGCTAGAAAAAACTGTTTAAAGTAAAATTTCAACGGAATTTTATAACAATAGTAGATTGTTCTACAAGAAAATAAAAGTGATAGTTTTCCAGTGAGTGGAAAACTCACTTTTCTTAGCGCGTTGCACATGCTATTTTTTCGGTAATCGTATAGAAATGACGTACATTTAATATTGAAAATTAAAAATTGCAAAGAAAATATTAATACTTACATTGAAAATCAAAAATTGTAAAGAAATAATAATTGGTCAAAGTATGCCATTTTCTGATGACAATTAATCGCACTGTAATTAAAGTTATATCTAAAATCGTGAAGAAAAGTGTTGCTAACTAGAAAAGTATCACTTTTCTTTACGATTTTTGATTAAACAATGTACGTCATTTCTATACGATTCCCGAAAAACATATTTGTTGGTATAACTTGTCATCGTAAATAAACAGTTGACTCGATATTTGCAAAAAACCATTTTTAATAAACTTTTGAGGTGTAATAAATCCATAAATATCAACTTAATAGAAAACAGTAAAGGCAACAAATGTGGGCAATAATGAGCTCAACACACGATATAATCAGTTTTGAAATGAAACGGGGAAGGAAAAGATGTTGGGAATTTTTTTTTTCGAATTTACATTTTCCGACATTTAAAGCGCTATAACTCGTGAAAAAATAACCCTATCTAAAAACGATAAAAGCAAAAATTATAGATAATCGTGTGTTCTATAAGTTTTACGAAGGACTTTTTTATGGCGGGCTAACCGTCAACGCAATATAGTGCAAAGAAAGTGATATATAAAGTTTGAAGCACTATAACTCCGAACATATTGACTTTACAAAAAAGTTTGAACAAAAAAGTTAAATCACTTATTTATCTACAAAAAAGATTATATACATTTTTGTCGAAAAGCGCATAGATTTTGAGATATAGAATTAAACCCGTTTCCCTTCATTGTAAGTGAATCATAAGGGTGGGGATGACGCCATTTTGAATTTAAGCTCATAAAAATATGTAAAAACATTTGGTGAAAAAATCGCGTGCGGTATTTTTCGCATTACGAAGGCCTTATTTTCGACATATTTACTGGACTAACATAGCAGTCGGCTGAGTGTAGCTCACCAGGATTGGAGGTGTATTTTTCTGATTTTAATCTTCTTACATTCCGCACCTGTGTTAATGTGTAACCAAAAACAAACCGCCGTGCACGGTTTGGCCCTTATTTATACATAATTTGACGCGTTAAAAGCTTATGCAATTCCTAGCAAGTCACGGGTACGAATACATTTACTTCCTGAAATATGCCTGTATGTCCTGAATTATTGTCGGGTATATAGCCCTCATGAAACACTAGTCAATGAATTGATTAATTCGAACTATAAGTTGATAGGCCAAGGAACAGGATCGAAGTGAACATTGGGGAATTGAGCACCCTCGCTAATTAAAATTTTTAATAAGGTAAAGCTGGAAGCTCCAACGTACATCGAAGATACATATAAATGCCGTCATAAGTCTTTTCTTTACAAAACAAATGAAAGCTTGCAATATAGGTGGTTTGGGCTCAATTACTCCTACTCCTCTGGGTGTTGGCTTGTTGGGATATTGTAACTGTATTCCTGTGGGTGGTGGATAGTGTTTGGGTGTTTAATAAGTCTAAAATGGCATATGAAAGAAGCATTTTCACCTTTTTCGCTAGTAATAGTAAAACTGTTTTGTTTAGTAACAAAAAATATTCACGCCAAGAAAATTTCGGGTCTTTTCAAATGTCATAACTTGTTGAATTGCCAATGATATTACTTACTAACAGTAAACATACGTATTAGACCAGTGCAAAAGCGCTTTTGAAAAGCCAAAAACTATAAAAATTCTTAGCAGTATATGGATGGCTGGAAAATTTAGTAGAAATGCTACATACACAAGCAAAAATCGAGAGCACCGCAGCAGATGACCGGAAGGGGCCCGGGGGTGCCAAAATGTGGGTTTTGTGGTGCTTAATCGTGTTTTTTCCGATTTCTGAGAAAAGTAGACCTTTTATCGTAAAATGTTTAATATAAAAGTTGTAGATAATTAAGAAATCTAGAGCTTTCATGCAAACTACTCGACTCTGTCCGTCTGTGACCTTCTTTCATCTTTGAAAGTACTGTCGCTACAGACTTGGACCATATCTGAAATTGTAGCTCTGGATCAAGAGACCTAAAACTGAGAATATGGTATGGAAAATCCTACCGAAAGTACAATATTTAACAACAAAAAAGAGATTTCTAATAAAGTCCATATATCGGTAGCCTAGAGGTAAGGCGATGGAATGCTACCCCGCGGAACCAAGTTCAATCCTCGGCAGGCCGTGGAGTTTTTTACTTCGATGGAACATGTTTTGAATCTGTCACTAAATTATATTATTTAATAATGTTACTCAAGAGAAGTGGTCTATAAATTCCGACCGGAAGTATATTTAACAACAAAAAAGATATTTCTAATAAAGTACATATATTGGTAGTCTATTGTAGAGGTAAGGCGCTGGAATGCTATCCCGGGGAACCAAGCTCGGCGGAGAAAAATAATTATTTTTACTTCGGTGGAACATGTTTTGAATCTGTCACTAAATTATATTATTTAATAATGATACTCAGGAGAACATAAACATATACTTATGTAATTAAAAGTGCAACGGATTTTTTTCGTTGAATCCTCTTCTTTTAGTTGGTGTAAAAAAATGATAGTGTCACCATGGAAAAACGTCGATAAAAATTCGAAAAACCAAAAAGATTCTTTTTCAAATATCAATGTTTCCGTAAATTTCACTAATTCTTTATCTCTCTCTCTGAAATAAAACTTTTAAAGTCGTGCAAAACTGTAAATTTAATGTAATAGATTATAAGGGAACACCATGTAACAGTTTCAGATGTGACAAAAATTGTTATATATTATATTGTTCTTGATTTCGTTCGCGAACTAAACAAGCTAGAGCGATGGCAAATATATCAATGAAGAGGGGAATGATGCCGAGAGAAGGGAAAGGGAATTCCAAGGTCGCAGGGTTACCACAATCGCGGCAAAATAATCAGTCTATATTAGGGTGGCCCTTATTTGCAAAAGTGCTTCAATTTTGGGTCTCACCCCTAGAAATGTGCGAATAGGTAAAAACGAAGAAATTTAAAATTTTAGGCAAATCGGAAAAGATTTAGAGGTCTCTCATGGCGAACGAAATCTTAAAAAATGATGATTTTTTACCTTTTTTCACTTTGTTCAACCCTAATTACCATTTTATCAGCCCTAAAAGAGTCAATTAATATCTTTTATCCACTCTACAGATTATTACCTTTCTAAAATGATCAAAATCATAAAGATCAGTTTACAAATAATAAAGCTATGAAATAAAAAGCACAGTGAAAAGCCTTTATAAGGAAATAAAAAAAACTATCCGTTCAAAGAGAAACTGTACTAGAGTCCACTCTTCACCGCAAACTTCTCAGTACTCTACTCTAAATCTGTAATAGTCAAGCGGTCAACCCACCAACATCCAGAGTTATGAGTCATCAAAGACAAATTTTTTTTTTTTTTTCACTAAAATCTCCACTTCAACCACCTTTTTCTCCAAAAAATACGTAATTAACCAATACGTTTTTTAGATAATTGGAAAGCTTGGACAATTTCCTGTGAATAATGTCTAACAACTATTATGCTACGATCTTTACTTTTGAAGTTATTAGCATCTGGCCCTTTCGCACCCCGATCTAGCGCCTTCCCATTACTCCAAACACTAACTTGTAGGAATGTGGCAATAAACATATTTATTCATGCTTACATAAAAAGGTACATTCCAATGCTAGATATGTATAAAGTTTCGAAGAAAGTAAACAACTGAATTATTACAACAGATTTTCTATTATTTATGAAACGTATTTTGTATATTTTATGGAAATTGATAATCATAGGTAAAACGAAGAGTAATGTAATATTGCCATGGTGTTCACTATTCTTTGTCATAGATGGGGTGCAATTGAAATATATCAATTCTTTCAAATTCTTGGCGGGTAATTATTGTATAATTCTTTCAGCAGAATCTCTATGAAAGATGCCTTAGTTTTTCAAGTTATTTGTTTGAATGTTTTCGCGATTCTTCACAATCTCCACTTAATATATTGTCATCCAGTCTGAAGTGTTATTCAACAGAAAGAATATCAAGAAAAAGCGTAATCAGTGGCTAGTCTCTAGGCACAACATCCCACTTTTGTTTTGTTATTCTAAAGAGATACATACAAATTTAGTTAATAAAAACTTAAAAATATGCTTTTAAACAAAGGGCTGCAAAAATTTTTAGATATGGGGCAAATCGTTTGTAAAATATTAAAAATTCTGAGAAAAATCATTTCCTTATATTGATGGACTATAAGGACGGTCTTAAATACATCGTTCGTGCAATTAAATTTATAAATTTGCATTCATTTCAGTAAGCGTTTATATTCCCTGGTAAAAATTAGATATCTACTATTCGTTTTATATCTACTGACACTCACTAATAATTTTAATAACTGCGATTATCCATTTTTCATACACCTACCAAATGTTTCGTTTAAATCATACATATTTTTTGTGATAAATCCACAGCGAAGTTCGATAAAATTGAATTTTTGTTTTGGTCTACAGCACCACCTTCATAAAATATGCATATAAACAAATAAATACTTTATATTATTTCCGCGAAATTTCTTAATGATTTATAAAGCCGCCGAAGAGAAATAAAAATCAAGAAAATGATTTTTTTACACTTTTAATTCAGTAAATGTTTATGTTCTCCTGAGTCTCATTATTAAATAATAGTATAATTTAGTGAGAAATATAATCAAAACATGTTACCGAAGTAAAAAAAAGTATTTCACCATTTTGCGGCCGGGGATTGAACTTGGTTCCCCTGGGATAGGATTCAAGCGCCTTACCTCTAGGCTACCGATATATGGACTTTATTAGAAATCTCTTTTTTGTTGTTAAATATACTTCTGGTTGAAATTTCCAGACCATTTTCACAGTTTTTGGTATTTTGACCAAGAGCTACTGTTTAATGCAAATACCTGAAATATGATAAATAGGTATGTTTGAAATAAAAACGCTGACGTGGCAGTTAACATTCAGACTTTATTGAGTTATGCCCTTAAATTATTACACACTTCACTTATCTAATATTTAATATTAAAAATAATTGTCACTAGTACACTTAGTATTTTAACTTAACGAAAAATGATGTGTCCCTCGTCGAATACCTGAAAGGATGCAAGCATATAGTGTCAACGATTACCAGGATATGGCATGTATCAACACTTATTACTTGCAAGAAATTTGATTAAATTGAGTACCCAGCACCAAGCATATAAATATCCAATTACCAGAGTTTGGCATGTGTCGGATCGTATTACTTGGCTTACCTCTTGGAACTTTCTGACGAACAGAGAGACTGACTGCTTCTGAGTTCGGGTTAATATAGGCCGAAGTCAACGGTTTTTCTTATTTGGACTGCATTTTCGTCCTTTGCGATTGGGAAATTTTTTAGGGAAATTATTTATTGTTTATAAATTCTTTAATAACTCCATATTATTGCCTTGTTTGGCTTTCTATATTTTTTCTAATATTTTATTCATTAAATTTCCAATATTTCTCACTATTTTCTATCATTCCTTTTAATATTTTATCAATATTTTATTTTGTACTAAAAATTTCCCTTTGGGATATTTAATTAAATTGCTGCACTATCAACGGATAAATTTTAAATTCATACTATTATCTCTTTCCTTTTTTTTATCCTGTTTAATATCCTTTTCCCTCTCATTATCCTTATGGTAAATTATATTTTTTTTAAATATCTTTTTTACCATAAATAATTTCGTTTTTCGGGCACCACCATTAAATTCCTCATCGAAATTACATCGATTTGATATCCCATATGTTTTGAGTCGATGTTATTTTGACATTTCTACGCGCGGTGAAGTTTCGCGAGTTCGTGCCGCCATTTTTCGCGAATTTTACCTGTTTGCGCTGATCACAGGTAATCTCAGTGTTTGTGGTTTGTGTAGTTCTGCATGTTTCATGTTTTTTGTGATATTTTGGTGGTCGGCGTAGTGAAATTTACGTGAATTTCGCTAATTCGGTTTTTTTGTTTACACCTGTCAGCGGGTGTTTTTGAAGTACCTTTTTCACCTGGGGCTTCAATTTAAAAGATCTAATTGGTGAAAAAAGTGGTCTTTACCACTTATATAATAAACGTATTGTGGCAGTTGTTGACCATTTGCGTTATTTTGTGGTAATTTTACGTTGACTTATTTGTAGTGTTGTTGTTGTTGTTTTCTCCTGTGACTTCATGTTTTTTTTGTTTATGTACTTAATTTCTATGTTTTTGCATGCAAATTTTTATAAATTATTCATTTTTAAATGTGTTTATTATTATTTTATTTTATTTATTTCTTGGTTTTCAATTCATTTGTTTATTTCAGAGTTAACTTACAGGTGAGTATACATGTATCGTGTGTTAAAAATTCAATGCATATATTAATTCTTTTTCTTTTTAGGTTTCTATATTGCAAACAAAAAAAAAAAAACAAATAAATGTATACATATTTATGTACATTTGTTTACAATAAATACTGATAAACCTTTTTGGTGAGTTTTTTTTTATTTGTGACACTAGTTAGCGCCTTGGGGCTAAACATTCTCCCCCCTGTTGAACGGTTACGTTCAAGGGAGGTTTTTGTTTGCTGATTCCACGCTTATGGTGGTGGTGGAACACGATTCGCCCGTCTGCCTTAACCTGCACCCTGACCTGGAACTTGTTGGGCAGGTTGATTGTGTGCTCCTTCTTTTTGGTAAGTTGGATTTTTGGGAAATTTATTTTTTGCAGGAGGTGTTTTGGCAGGAATAAGTCTTCTCCCTCTCGTGTGATGAACCGCTGAAAATCGTTATGTAGTCGCATCTCTAATTCTTTTAGCGTGTACGTTGGTCGTAGCACTTCTAAATGGTGGATTTCACGGCCGTTGATTATGGCTGGTGCCTGTAGTTTAGGCCTTGTGATGGGTGTGGAGGCTGCGATCTTGCTGGTTTTTTCTGCTTCGGCGCTGGTGAGGTCGATGACTACTGTTTGTGTCGCTGGTTGGTCAGTGGCTGAATTTGCTGACGTCTCAACTGTAGCTGGTTCCCTGGTGCTTGGTGTAGCTATAGCTGCTATTTTTGACGTGGGGATCCGCTTCGGTGCCGTACGGATACGGATTTCTGGTCCACAGGGCATCGCTTCGAAATTCCTCCTTGGAACCGGTTTTTGGGGTACACTCCAATAATTATTCGGCTGCGTCTTCCTAGATTTTGTTGCCCTCGGAGGAGTTGGTTCTGCTGGTGGGACGTTGACCCTTTCCCTTCCCTTTGGTGGTTGAGGCTGTTGATTTTGTTTTGGGGTGCACGCCTTTGGTGACTCTGCACGTTTAGCTGGTGGTTCGGCTGATTCAGCAATTTTGTTTTTTCGCTTTTGATGACCGGCATCTATGGTGGCAAGTGTTTCTAACTCCGCCTCTATATCGAAGTCGATATCTAGAAACGGACTCGTTGAGGAACTACCACCACTGGGGTATAGCCAGCTGTCTTCGACGGCTGCTAGATCGGCTTCCGTGTAGTCGAATTGGTTATTAGACATCTTGGTACGCTTGTATGAATATCTGGAATAACTAAATACTGGTTAGATAGTATATGTTGGGAACAGGGATAAGGAGAATCACGATACAAACATTTAACAAGACGACACAAGAATCGTTGTCTCATTAAAGAGACGGTAAGTCTGATGTATTCTTGGGTGGCTCGATTGGTAGGCGGCAAATTTTGGTGATTGGCCGCTGGAGTGTATTGAGGCTTGTCCTCACTTGCACGACGCGAATCAATCCGTCTCTTCCTGGGAATACTGCTTCGATGGTCCCAAGAGGCCAGTTTGTTGGTGACGTATTTTCGTGTTTTATGAGTACTATGTCCCCTATTTGCACTGGTGGTTGTTCCCTTTGCCATTTTGGCCTATGCTGTAACTGGTGTAGATAGGCTTTAGTCCATTCTCTCCAAAATTGTTTGACCATAAGCTGGATGTAGTTCCAACGTTGTGGCAGTGATGTAGACTCAAGCGCGTCTCGTGATTCGGGAAAGGCATTCAGGGCTTGCCCAATCAAAAAATGTCCCGGGGTGAGAATAAGAGTATCTTCTGGATCATTACGGACGTAGCACAGAGGGCGAGAGTTCAAACACGCTTCTATTTGTATGAGTAGGGTGGTATACTCTTCAAAGGTGAGTATAGCATTCCTTACTGTCCGGTACAAATGGTGCTTGATGGATTTTACGCTCGCTTCCCAGATACCTCCAAAATGTGGTGCCCCTGGTGGATTGAAATGCCACGTAATTCTTCGTGATGCGCAATCGCGGGCTGCTTCGGTAGTCGCTTCCTTGAGGGCTTGTTTCATGTCCTTGTCCAACGTAGATTTCGCACCGATGAAATTGGAACCGCAGTCGGAAAATATATCTGTACACAATCCTCGTCGGGCTGTAAACCTCCGTAGTGCGGCAAGAAATGCTGATGAAGATAAATTGGACACCAACTCGATGTGGATCGCCTTGGTGCTAAGACATACGAACACACAGATGTAGGCCTTCTGCAGCTTGGCGTTCCTAATTCTAGATGCCTTGATTGTTATTGGACCGGCGTAGTCAATACCAACACTAGTAAATGGTTTACTGATGTTGACTCTTGGTGTTGGTAGTTGTCCCATTAATTGTGTCATGGTTTCTCCTCTTTGTTTGGCGCAGATGACACATTTGTGTATACGACTCGTGATGCATCGTCTTGCATTGAGGATCCAGTATCTTTGCCGGCTCGTGCTCAATACTAGTGATGTTCCACCATGTAACGTGTCTAGATGTATCTTATCAATTAGCAAATGGGTTATGGAATGTTCCTGTGGCAAAATGATGGGATGTTTTGTATTATATGGAATTGATGCATTCTGTAGCCTTCCTCCTACTCGAATTAGCTGCTTCTCGTCCAAGAATGGATTTAGTTTCAGTAGTCGACTATTCTTTGCCAGTGGTTTGCTGTTTAGTAAATTGGTGAATTCTTCTGGGAAAGCTGTCTGTTGTACGATTCTCCAAATAGTGTTCTCTGCTTGTTGCCATTCCCCAACGGACATGTGTTTCGTTCGTTTGACATTGGGGTTTTGACAATTATACTTAAATCGCAAGATAAGTGCTATTACATGCGTTAGTCGTGTTAGCGATGAGTAGCGTTCGAATAATTGATTTTCAAGATGGGTGACACAGCTCAGTACGGTTGGTTTCCTTGCTTCAAGCTCGGTTTGTTCTTTTATGTCATGAAACCTTGGCCAGTGTGTTTCGGATTTGGTGAGACAGGTTGGTCCATGCCACCACAGCTGATTGTTCAGCAAGTTTGATGCTGGAATACCTCGGGACGCCAAATCCGCTGGATTGTCCTTTGTTGGAATATGTTTCCACTGATCATAGCGTATCACTTCTTGGACTTCCACCACACGATTAGCAACGTAAGTTTTCCATTTGGCTGGATGTTCTTTTACCCACTGTAGTGTTATTGTTGAATCTGTCCAGGCAAATACGGGAAGCTGTTGGAGCTGCATATCCTCGATAGTGCATTTGAGAAGTCTGGCCAAAATCACTGCTCCGTTTAATTCCAACCGAGGTATGGTTGTCGGCTTGATGGGAGCTACCTTTGTTTTAGAAGTAAGTAACGTCGATGTAATTTCTCCGTTGTCCCTTTGCACTCTTAAATACAGCACAGCTGCACACGCCTTTGCGGACGCATCGCAAAATCCATGTATTTGGGCATCAGTCGTCGTTGAGTAGTTGATCCATCGGGGAATCTGTAGTGCTTCTAGATGGTGCAGCTCTCGTTTGAATGTTTCCCACTCGGTTTCGATGTGCTTGGACACTCTTTCGTCCCATGAGCATCCGGTTATCCATAACATTTGCATCAAGACCTTAGCAGTAATAATGACCGGGGATAGCCATCCTAAAGGATCGTACAACGACGCTATACCAGAGAGGATATTACGTTTGGTAGGAAACTCGTGATTGCGCAATGGTGTGACGCTGAACGTAAAATGGTCTGGTCCAGGATGCCAACGTATTCCGAGTGTTTTCACTGTTTGGTCTTCTGTAAAATGCAATGATGTTTTTAGCTCACGATGTTCTATTGGTAGGTCTTCTAATAATGCTTGGTCATTGCTGGACCATTTGCGGAGATTGAATCCACCTGCTTTAGTTATAGCCATTAATTCCTTCTGTAGTCCTTTCGCCTCTTGGATATCATCTGCTCCAGTTAACAGGTCGTCGACGTAGAAGCTTGTATACAATGCTTTGGAGGCAGCAGGCCAGGTTTTTTTCTCGTCCTCGGCTAGTTGTTGAAGGGTTCGTATGGCTAAGTAGGGAGCACTTGATGTACCAAACGTTACCGTTTTCAATTTGTAGTCCTGCCATTGCATAGTCTGAGGATGTCGCCAAATTATCCTTTGAAAGGTGTGATGCTTTGGATGGATCTCTATCATGCGATACATTTTCTCTATGTCTGCATTCATCGCAATTTTATACTTCCTCCAATTCAGCAGTGTGGCAAAGAGCTTGGGTTGTAGAGTTGGCCCTGTTAACAGATGGTCATTAAGTGACTTACTATTGCTAGTTTTAGCCGAAGCATCGAAGACCACTCTTAGTTTGGTGGTCGTGCTTTCTTTGAATACTGCATGATGCGGTATGTAATACTGCTCTTCCGACTCTTTGGAGGGATTTGTTGCTTCCATGTGTCCAAGCTCGATGTATTCATCCATACACTTACTGTAGTCTTCCTTGAGCTGGGGATTCTTTGCAAACTGTCGTTGTAGTGATGCAAATCTTTGTAATGCCTGTGGTCTTGATTGGCCAAGCGTGGGTGACTGGTTGTCTATAAATGGCAACGTGACTTGGTACCTTCCTGTAGGGGTTCGTTTATGTGTTGTTTCGAAGATTTGTTGACAGAGTTCTTCGTCCTGTGTTAAGATTGGTTTTGCTGGAATTTCTTCGATGTTCCAGAAACGTGTGAGTAGCTCGCTTATATCCGGGTCTGTTGATCTGGCCGTAAATGCGGAGACTCGCTCGGTGTATTTGTTCTTTGTTGGTCCTATAATGATCCATCCAAAGAGAGTGTTGATGCCTATTGGAGCTGTCTTCGGTCCACGTCGGATTCCATCCTGTACTATTTCTGCAAAGGTTGTTGCTCCTAAAAGTGCATCGATCCGTCCTGGTTTCCAGAATGTTGGATCTGCCAATTGCAAGTTGTTGAGGTGCTTCCATTCCTCCTTGCAAACTACCCTTGTTGGTAGATGATCGGTGATTTGATTCAGAACCATAAAGTCAACTGCCACTGAGTCTGCAGTAGAGACACGTGAATTGAGAATAAGGTTGACTTGACGGTGAGCTGTTGCTGCTTGGCTATTGTTTAAGCCTGTAATCGTAACCGAGGTATTTGTTGTTGTGGCATTTAACTGTTTGCATGCTGCCTCTGTGATGAATGAAGATTCCGATCCGGGATCAATCAGGCATCTCAGTGTTTTTGATCCGCCATGCTCGGCATGAGCAATGACCAAGGCGGTTGATAGCAACGCACGATGATTTTTCATTGCTAGAAAATTTTGTGTGTTGTGAGTTCCTTCAGCGCTGTCGGCTGCGTGTGACCTTGTGCACGTGGAATGTGTAGTTGGAGAAGTTTCTCCCTGGTGAAGATGTTCTTCGTTTGATCGAGTTGATCCATGCTCTCTGTTTTTGTTGTCTTCGTGTAGGGTTGTGTGATGTTTCTGTTGACATCTGCGACATCTGTATTTGCTGGTACAATTATTTGTCGTATGCTGGCTTGATAGGCAGTTCAGGCATCTACCGGTGGTTTGCATGAGTTTACGTCTGGCGTCGCTATTCATTGCTTGGTATCGTTTGCATGAGTGTACATAATGTTTTTGGTGACATACTGGACAGAAAGATTGCTTCATGGCATGATGTGCATGCGTGATTCTTTGGGTAGCGGTTGATTTTGGATGGGTTGAGGGTTTAGAAACAATTGCGTCTGCGATTGATTCCAGTACCCTCAGCCTTGTATTCAAAAAATCACGAGACATGGAGAGGCTTGGGAGAGTTTGAGTTGCTCCTAGTTCCTCCTCCCATAGTCGTAACGTAGCAAAGGGAAGCTTCTGTACCAGTAAGTATATCACAATTGCATCCCAAGATGATGTATCGACGTCCAGATTCTTCAATTGCTGCAAACATTCAGATGTAGTTTCAATTAACTCCTTCATACCCTTAAATGTTTCAGTAGATAATTTGGGTATGTTGAAGAAAGTCTTCAATTGATGATTCACTAGCATCCTTTTATTCTCGTACCGTTCCTTTAATTTTGCCCATGCTGGAAGATAATCTTGATTGGTCGTAGGTACATGCCTTAGCATCGTTTGTGCTTCTCCAACCAAACATTCCTTCAGATAGTGTAACTTTTGTACTGAGGAAAGTCTGGGGTTGCTGTGAACCAAAGAGACGAACACGTCATGAAATGATCGCCACAAATCATAATCTCCATTATATTTTGGTAGACTAATCCTTGGCAATTGTATTTCATGTGGAGCTGTTGTTGCAGAAATGGCTGGAGCGACTGATGGAGCTGGTGTACTACTGATTTGACATTTTTCTAACCCGTCCATTAGATCTCCTAGATAGTCGAAATATTTACTTTCTGCGGCGCTGTATAGGTCGAGCGTAAAATATTCGGCTGACATATCTGAGACTCCTTCTTGTGCGGCTGCTTTATCTAATGCTACGTCGTTCCTCTGAAACTCTTCCCAGATCTCTTTCAGCCCGGCGATCCTTGATTTGTAGAATCCTAGGGTACGTTTGGCAATTGCTGTCTTCTTGGCATTTTCTATGTATTTGTCCAGGCGAGCCTTTAGGTGGTTTTGCACTTGGCACAAATCTTGTAGAGACGCCATCTTTAATGAAGTTTAATAATTTTATGACAAACACTTGTAACTAATAAAATCTGAATGTGCTGAACACGTATTCCTGGATGGAACCACCAAAATGTTTAATGCAAATACCTGAAATATGATAAATAGGTATGTTTGAAATAAAAACGCTGACGTGGCAGTTAACATTCAGACTTTATTGAGTTATGCCCTTAAATTATTACACACTTCACTTATCTAATATTTAATATTAAAAATAATTGTCACTAGTACACTTAGTATTTTAACTTAACGAAAAATGATGTGTCCCTCGTCGAATACCTGAAAGGATGCAAGCATATAGTGTCAACGATTACCAGGATATGGCATGTATCAACACTTATTACTTGCAAGAAATTTGATTAAATTGAGTACCCAGCACCAAGCATATAAATATCCAATTACCAGAGTTTGGCATGTGTCGGATCGTATTACTTGGCTTACCTCTTGGAACTTTCTGACGAACAGAGAGACTGACTGCTTCTGAGTTCGGGTTTATATAGGCCGAAGTCAACGGTTTTTCTTATTTGGACTGCATTTTCGTCCTTTGCGATTGGGAAATTTTTTAGGGAAATTATTTATTGTTTATAAATTCTTTAATAACTCCATATTATTGCCTTGTTTGGCTTTCTATATTTTTTCTAATATTTTATTCATTAAATTTCCAATATTTCTCACTATTTTCTATCATTCCTTTTAATATTTTATCAATATTTTATTTTGTACTAAAAATTTCCCTTTGGGATATTTAATTAAATTGCTGCACTATCAACGGATAAATTTTAAATTCATACTATTATCTCTTTCCTTTTTTTTATCCTGTTTAATATCCTTTTCCCTCTCATTATCCTTATGGTAAATTATATTTTTTTTAAATATCTTTTTTACCATAAATAATTTCGTTTTTCGGGCACCACCATTAAATTCCTCATCGAAAATTACATCGATTTGATATCCCATATGTTTTGAGTCGATGTTATTTTGACATTTCTACGCGCGGTGAAGTTTCGCGAGTTCGTGCCGCCGTTTTTCGCGAATTTTACCTGTTTGCGCTGATCGCAGGTAATCTCAGTGTTTGTGGTTTGTGTAGTTCTGCATGTTTCATGTTTTTTGTGATATTTTGGTGGTCGGCGTAGTGAAATTTACGTGAATTTCGCTAATTCGGTTTTTTTGTTTACACCTGTCAGCGGGTGTTTTTGAAGTACCTTTTTCACCTGGGGCTTCAATTTAAAAGATCTAATTGGTGAAAAAAGTGGTCTTTACCACTTATATAATAAACGTATTGTGGCAGTTGTTGACCATTTGCGTTATTTTGTGGTAATTTTACGTTGACTTATTTGTAGTGTTGTTGTTGTTGTTTTCTCCTGTGACTTCATGTTTTTTTTGTTTATGTACTTAATTTCTATGTTTTTGCATGCAAATTTTTATAAATTATTCATTTTTAAATGTGTTTATTATTATTTTATTTTATTTATTTCTTGGTTTTCAATTCATTTGTTTATTTCAGAGTTAACTTACAGGTGAGTATACATGTATCGTGTGTTAAAAATTCAATGCATATATTAATTCTTTTTCTTTTTAGGTTTCTATATTGCAAACAAAAAAAAAACAAATAAATGTATACATATTTATGTACATTTGTTTACAATAAATACTGATAAACCTTTTTGGTGAGTTTTTTTTTATTTGTGACACTAGTTAGCGCCTTGGGGCTAAACAGCTACATTTTGAGATATGGATCAAGTCTGTAGCGGCAGTACTTTCAGAGATGAAAGAAGGTCACAGACGGACAGGTGGACAGAGCCTCTGTATCAGCTTTTTTTTGAAAAAGCTAAAAAGAACTAAGTGCGCGTGAAGTGATAAAAAAATGATGATTTTTTTCCTTCCTTCCTTTCTCGTACTCTCTGCCTGCCATCGTCGGCGCCGCAAAAATTCGGTCAGCTGATGGGAATTGTCTTGTTTAAGCAGGCATAACACTGCAACAGGACTCTTCCCGCTAGCCCGATGGTTGCATCGCCGACGCAGACAGCGAAAAATGAGGTCATTATCCTTGCACCGGGGAGGAATGACGAGGCTTTTCAGAAAGAATATAATAGTACAACTCCAGACTTTAATTATACCTGGATTAAAATCATGAGGTGCCCGCATAACCTCATAGATACAGTCGGATTCACACTGCAGTAATAATACTAGTTTAAGGTATTTTATATAGAAAACTAGATTGCAATCATTGTATATAGATATAAGTGAGTAGGCCTAGTCAGGATAGTATATAATAGTATATAAGAATAGTACATAAGAATCCCTACTATAAATACGAGGGAATTTTGTATAGGAGTCAGTCATTGTTCATCAAGCAGCAACTACAGGGCGCGCAAAGGGCTTTAGATCTTCGCTCTATTGCTGACAACAATATTTAAAATAAAATATACGTTATATAAATATAAAGTTTTATTTAAAGGAGAGCTTGTTCCAATAATTACATGGCGACCCTGCAGCATAGTAAGAACCTAGAAGAAAAAATAAAAGACCCGAGAGTAGGACCAAGGCCGATAACTATAGAAGAATATAGAAAAAGAAATCGGAAGCTTCCAGAAGTGGGTGAGGCTAAACCTATAGAGCTGGTGAAGCCGAAAAAACCCAAGGGTGGCTACGAGAGGAGATTAAGAAAGAAGAAGAAAGAAGCACTAAGAATTGCAGCAATTGCGGTTAGTGTAGAAGAGAGGAACAAATTTATTCAAGAAGCGAATGAAATTACTAAAGAATTGGACCAAAGAAGAAAAAATAAAAATAAATAAATAAATAAATAAATAAATAATAAAAAAAAAGAATTTTAAAATTTCGTTATACTTAAAATGTTATTATGTTACTAGCTTGTTCTGATGTTCACCTGTTAAAATATTGATACTAATAATAAAAAAAAAAAAAAAAAACGAAGTTAAGATGAGATATGTTGCTTAATAAAAGAGCACAAAAGTAATAAAGTTGAGGGATATGCCAGAGGATGAGGCATCAGAGATTTTGAAAGAATTATATAGAATAAAGGCGAATATAAAAAACGCGCCATATAAAATAAGAACGACAGAGAGACTGTTGAGAAGAAGAGTTGAATTGAATGAGCTAGAAATACGAATTAACGCTGTAGAAAGTAATGAAGGTACTTAGAACAGTGAATTTAGAACAGTGTACAAAGAAACAGATGAAATAATAAAGTACCAGTTGAGTGTAATATTAACTGAGGAGAAGGAAACAAACTCAGAAGAAGGGCAAGATACCTTGAGTGATAGAGCTTCAGAAGTTTCGATTATAAATTTGAATCAGCAGGAAGGCAACAGTATGGGGACTCTAGACCCATTCAAGATATTAAAATTGGTACCTACTTTTGACGGTGAAGAAAAGGAACTGACCAACTTCATCAATACCGTTGAAATTATAGGAGAGACATTAAAAGATGACCCGGAGAGGGTAAAACTAGTGCAATTGGTGCTAAAAGCACGAATCACAGAGAAGGTCAGAATAAAGATTGGAGCAAGTACTCCGCAAGGCATAGTTGGATTTAAGATATTGTTCGAGAAACATTTTAGGGTGAAACGCAATCCTTTAAGTATACAAAATGAGTTATCAAGGATTCAACAAGGAGGTCAGACGGTTCAAAGCTTTGCGACCAAGATACAAAATTTAATAGCACAACTGAATGACGTGCAAATAACAGAGCATGGTGAAGATAGTCGAAAACTGATTAATGCTCTAAATGACAAATCGGGATTGAATGCTTTTCAGGCAGGCCTAAGAGAACCTTATAAGACAGCAGTATTTGCAGCGATGCCAGAAAATTTAGACAAGGCTGTAAGAATAGCCACTGAAATAGAAGCGGTGAATGACATTAACGAAATGTTCCACCATGGTAGAGCTGACAGAGGAAGAAATGGGAATGAAGAATTTTATAGGAATAACTGGCAGAGCAATCGGAATAATAAGTTCAAGACTGAATATTTAGGAAATCAGAAATTCAGTAGGAACTGGGTTAATGATAGTAACAAATATAGTTATAAAGGGACTGGATACTTCGATAAGAGGAATTCTGCAGAAATAAAAAGGAATATGCTCAATGGTAAGCGAGAGAGACAGCCCGATATGCAAGGACACTATGTGGAGCAAAGGTATAACAGAGGTTATAACTCAAAAAATTACACAAGAAGAATCAATATAGTCGATTCGGGAAACGAACAAATCCCCAATGAAGATGATGGTTCAGTATTAGATGAAAATACGAAGTTCAGAAATGCAAAGATGTTTTCATATAACTGTCAACGTATGAATAACTATATAACTGCTGAAATAATAGGTATAAATAAACCAGTAAAATTTTTGATAGATTCAGGAGCAGATATATCAATAATCAAAAGAAACTTGAAAAAGAATGTTCAAATTGATAAGTACGATATATGCAGATTAATCGGCATTACAGCAAGCGATACGTACACAATAGGAGTGGTTGAAAATAAAATTTTGATTGAAGGGGAAGAGATTAAGCAGAGACTACACGTGGTATCTGATGATTTAACTATTGGTACAGATGCGATATTAGGAAGAGACTTTCTGTACAAAAATAAGTGCAAACTCGATTTTGGAATATTCGCAATAACGATTGTAGCAAAAGATGGGGACATCATAGTACCACTTAACAATTATATACCTCAACATGACAGCATAATGATTCCGACAAATGTGTAAAAGAAACAAACAGGTAGTAAATACAAAAGAAAGAATGCAGATAACAGAAACCCCGAGCACCAGCTTTGAATTACTAACGATGGACACAGTAGGGCCATTGAGACAAGCGAAATACTATAGGTATATTCTGACAATACAATGTGAACTCACTAAGTACATCATAGCAATACCAATTGAAAATAAAGAGGCAAAAACCGTAGCCCGTGCCCTGGTAGAGAATCTCATACTAAGATTTGGAAGGTTTAAAACCATTAAAACAGACATGGGAACTGAATTCATGAACTCAACTTTTAAGAAGATCTGTGAGACGTTGAGCATAAGTCACGTCAATTCAACGCCGTACCATCACGAGACGTTAGGATCGATAGAACGTAATCACAGAACTCTAAATGAATACTTGTTATCATTCAGTCAGAGTCAAGATTGGGATGAGTGGTTACAATATTATACCTTCTGCTACAATATCACACCGCATACTTATACAAGTATATCACCGCATGAATTAGTATTTGGCAAGATAGCAACTCTACCGGATAGCATAGTACAAGAAAAACTGGCACCATTATATAATTTAGAAGATTATGCTGCTGAACTGAAATGGCGTCTCAAACAGGCGCATGCAACGGCAAAGAAGCTACTTGAGAAAGGAAAACAAAAAAGAAAAATATTATATGATGCAGATGCACGTCCACTGCAGGTAGCAGTAGGGGATAAAGTGTGGTTAAAAGCAGGCAATAGAAGAAAGTATGAATCACCGTTCGAAGGACCATATGAAGTAAAAGATGTTAAAAATACAAACATAAAAATTAAGATAAGAGATCAAAGAAGTCCATAAGAATAGAATAAAGAAAGCATAAAAAGTTAAAACAAAGAAAACCAAATTTGAAGGATGACCAAAACTGAAAATGAATAAATAATATGAAAAATTTTACCTTGAGAGGAAAAATTTTTCTCCTGAACCGTTGGGGGTGAGGTGCCCGCATAACTTCATAGATACAGTCGGATTCACACTGCAGTAATAATACTAGTTTAAGGTATTTTATATAGAAAACTAGATTGCAATCATTGTATATAGATATAAGTGAGTAGGCCTAGTCAGGATAGTATATAATAGTATATAAGAATAGTACATAAGAATCCCTACTATAAATACGAGGGAATTTTGTATAGGAGTCAGTCATTGTTCATCAAGCAGCAACTACAGGGCGCGCAAAATGCTTTAGCTCTTCGCTCTATTGCTGACAACAATATTTAAAATAAAATATACGTTATATAAATATGTATAAAGTTTTATTTAAAGGAGAGCTTGTTCCAATCATTACAATCATTCTTCCCAGCCACGACATATTCTTCTGTTTTTTATACAGAAGTCCTAATATTAGAAATGAAGCCTCCACGTTAGCCTTCGATGCTATTTCCGAGAGAATCTCCAAATTTTTATATTCCTACTCGGAGTGTGAAATCATTGTTGCGGGTGATTTCAACGTACATAATATACATTGGCTGAAATACTCAAATGGCACCAGTGTTTCCGGCAAAGACACTGAGCTTTTTGCAGATATTAATAATTTGCACCAAATTGTCAACCGGGAAACGCATTTCCCAGACGTTGAAGGTCACGGAACCCATCTCCTTGACCTGTTTCTTACATCACACCCATCACGGTACTCCGTCGAAGTTGGCTCACCTCTCGGTAACTCGGACCATTGCCTAGTCAGCGCTAATTTCCCATACTCATCTTCTACCCCTACTAACACAGTTCCTAAAAAACTGTTTGGCACTATGGGAAAGCCAACTGGTTGGGGCTAATTCGCCCCAAGCCAAGGCCGAATAGATGGTTTAATAGGGAATACATGGACGCAATTAAAGCTAAAGAAGCCGCTTATAGAGCGTACAGTCACTCCCCAAGTGAGTTCTTTTCGTCGTGAGTATATCAAATTCCTGTAATTCCACCATCAGGAAGGTAAAATCGTCATTTGACGACAAATTAAGAGACAAGGTTCTCAACGCAAATGCAGGCAGCAAAAACTTCCGGGCCTTGGTAACTTCCATCAAGAAGAATTTTACCTCTTTACCTCGCCTCAAATTCTTCTCTGCCCGAATCTGATACGTCACCACCGGTCCTCGATCGCATCGCCCATTCAATGGGCGGGATTTTCTTCAGAACCCGTGAGGTGTATAAATGTCTCAAGCAGCTTGACGTCAGCAAGTCCACTGGCCCCGATATTAAAGTTATCAATTTCTAATGATATTGCCACTATTAACGATCTAGTGGAGGAGTTATATAAATTTATTAAATTCGAGCTTAACTCGATTAATTCTACAGTTAAGAAAATTAAGCTCATTGCGGAAGGGAATAAATGCAAACAAGACAACAAATCAATGTCTAATCTAGTCGCGGGAGTCTCCGATTGTCTTCAAAAGCTATCCACCTTCTTTGACGGTATTTCGGACTTGAAAAATGACGTGAGAACCCAGTTTAATCATCTGGAAGCTGAACTGGCATGTTCAAAGTTAAATACCAGCAACGAAGCAATGAGTCATAATGCTAATCTAGCTTTAGAAGGAAAGTCACTTACTCTTTCGGAAGAACTACAAAGCGCCCAACCATTCTACCACAGGAACGCATGCGGAGGAAGTAACATAGGCAGTGGAAGTAATTTTACGCTGGGTCCTCCTAACTTAACCAACCTTCACTTGCAATCCTTATCAATCTCATCCAGCCCATCTCGCCACTTACCACCGCTACACTTACCAGAGAAAACTATAAGCAAATTCGGAACAACGTGGTCGCTAGACGAATAGGACAAGAGATTGAATAAAATCAGCACCATAAGCAAGCTGGTTGCAAAAAATCTAAAGAAGGGTAACAACCACGCACCGCAGCTCCATACAAGGAAAGTACCGGTCAAAAGTAACAGCACACCGAGCACTGCCAAAATGGACAGGGATGTTTCAACCTACTTCCTCAAAGGCGCACCACCAGAGGCTGATTCAACGTGGATAGGGAAACTTTCGGCTTTAGACCGAAAAGATCTACTGGCGACCTTCTTGTGTGTTTGACCGAGCATCTACACCGAAGCATCCATAGTTCCGGTGAGTCTGGTCTGGCTGCTCTAGATATTTCCAAGGCTTTTGACAGAGTATGGCATCCCGCTCTTCTGTCTAAACTCCAAGCTATTGGTATCGATTCAGATCTTATGAACTGGATTGAGAGCTTTCTTTCCAGCCGTTCAATCAAGGTAGTATTGGATGGCGTCGAATCCAACCCACACTCCATCTCGGCCGGCGTTTCCCAAGGATCGATCCTCTCACCTGCTCTCTTTCTAATATTTATTAACGATCTGCTCTCAATCCCCTCCAACCCAGTCCACAGTTTCACCGACGACAGTACTTTGCGTTACTCTTACGCCAGTGCAAGACCTTGTCTCTTAGACCGCGAACTCATGTCCAGCTCTCTTAACGCGAACATCGAGCTCATTCTTGAATGGGGCCGCAAGACTCGGGTCGAATTTATCGCATCGAAATCAAAGTACCAAAACCTGTACCGACTTTCCTCTATTTTAGTGGACAAGGATAACCTAACACCTGACCCATCTCTTAACATCCTGGGAATGACTCTATCTAATGATATGCAATGGAATGGTCACATATTCCAAATTGACAAACAAGCGTATCAATATCTCGGATTCCTTCAGCCAGCTGCTCTAGCCACAATCTATAAGTCCTGCATTCGACCCCACCTTGAATACAACTCGTATATCTGGGCGGGCGCTCCTAAAACTACCTTGGCTCGGCTGGACAAGGTGCAAAATCGCGCCATCAAACCCATTGGTGATAGCACTCTTTGCTCCTCCATCGACCCTTTAAGCCACCGTAAGAATGTAGCTGCACTCAGCAAGTTTTATCGCTATTATTACAGCGAATGCTCCACTGAAATAAAGAACCTCCTGCCTACACGGCAACTTTTTTCCGCAACACAAGACTAGCCAACTCGGCTCACCCCTTCACCCTGCAGCCCTCCCCTTCACGCACATTACGGTTTAGCTGTTCGTTTATAAATAGAACAACTCGGTTGTGGAACTCTCTTCCGCAGTCGGTGTTTCCGAGCTCATATAACATCTCTGAGTTCAAACGCAAGGTTCATCGACACCTACTCATGCACCCTCCAGACCTCTAACCTATCCTTTCTATTCTATCCTTCAGATCAAGCTTACTACTATACATTGCACCATGACTCGAACGACATGACGGACTAGTAGTACAAGGGGTGACTCCTAAGCTTCATCGTATCACAAAAAAAAGTTGGCCTTATTTGGTGCTATTTGGTACTTTTCGACAAAACTCAGGTGAAAAAGTACTAAAAAAGGACGAAATAGAGCCAATTTCACCTCTTGACTTTTACAGATTTAGATAGTTGGGAGTATTCTGCGTAGATTGATGTCATATTCATTAAAATATCTGATAAGGTGACAAAAATACAGGGTAATATGTAAACCTCTACCAAAAAAACTTCAAAACGCCATATCTCGAAGACGAAAAGAGCTTTTACTTTTTTTGCGATAATTTTTTATGTACTATCTGTCATTTTCCTTTTTCCTTTGTACCATGAGTAACCCTATGCACATGTCGTAAAGTGTCAAAAAAGTGTTTTAGAGTATTACTAACTTTTTATTTTGTATAAATAAATATTAAAAACTTAATAGCAAATAACTTAATAATTTAATTTATTTATAAATACTGAGTGAGCATCTTCGTCTTATTTCCCTACATATGTCTACGCTCTCCAGGTTGGTCCTTACTTTTTCTGCTGCTTCTATTATTAAGCCCCGTAGCTGATCTGCTGTTTCGATTGGTTCGGCGTACACAAGCTCCTTCATGGTTCCCCAAATGTAAAAATCCAACGGTGCTAGATCTAGTGACCCTGACCTTGGTGGCCAACTGATAGGTCCCCCTCGTCCAATCCATGTGTTGAAGTTCGCTGTTAACCATTGACGAACTTCTCTGCCATAATGGGCTGGGGCGCCATCCTGCTGGTAAATAATGCGAGACCGGAAAGCCAGTGGCACTTCGTCCAATATGGTGGGAACAGTAGATTGTAAGAAGTCCTTGTACACTTCCGCATTCAAAATATCCGGAAGGAAGTACGGCCCAATCAATGTATGGTTAATTACTCCTGCGAATACATTGAAGGAAAATCGGTGCTGAAAGGATCTGGTTCGTGTACGTCTTGGATTTTCAGCACTCCAATGGTGTAAATTGTGGAAATTTGTCACACCGTCTCTGGTGAATTGAGCTTCGTCCGTCCATAGGATAGAAGCTAAAAAACCAGGGTCCACACTATCTCTTCTAAGCATGAGGCGACAAAACTCCAAACGTGCTTGATGATCCCTAGCAAGAAGATCCTGGACCGGAGTGAAGTGGAACGGATGCATCTCGTTACGTTGTAAAACCCTATGAATCCGGTTGATGTTCCGAGGCGAAGAGCTATCCTTCTGGTGCTAAGCTGAGGATTGTTGCGCACCACTGCGAGAACCACATTTTCAAGATCCGAAGACTGTTGAATAAAAAGAAGGAAAATAAATAATTGCACAAAGTAAATTTATTAATAATTTTTTATACTTACACTTTTGGTAAATGTTGTTTCACGGCGAGGTCCTGCCGCCAACATTTGCGGAAGATTTATATTAATTTGCGTGAATAGTCTCGAATGAGGCTGAATCCTGTTCGGATAAAGGCGTCTGTATTCCCGAGCTGCCGCGCTACTGTTGCAATTACATATGCCATACAGCAAATGCATATCTCTAATTTCGTTATTTGTAAACCTCTCCATTATTCTAACAATTGTATTTCTACACTAAATTTGTTTGTAAGGTGCAACTCCTTTGTAAGTAAAAAAAACCTGCCAAACTATCCCCTCCAATACGGTGCACTAGGTTTTTATAATGCCTTATCATTTTCCTGAGAATTTTGTTAAATTTTTTTAAAACCTGCAGTCTGGTCAATTGTCAAACCTGCAAAATTTTCCCTCAAAAAATTATTAGGTGCAATAAAATTAATGTATTTTGGCACATCATTTTTTCTGCATAACTTGTTGTCTACAAAAAAGTGAGGCAATAAAATTGAAGGGTTTCTTATAATTGAAAATTACTTTTTTGGTTTATTTACTTTTAAAAATAACTTCCGTGACACCGCCCCCCACTTTTTTACCGGCGCACTTTGTAATTAACCGGAATATTTTATTGACCCTAAATGTGTTATACCTGTGTTTAACATTACCGTTTTAGTTTTTTATGTAACTGTAGGAATAACCCTTGCAATTTGTGACCATTTCAGACCTTTCCTATTTTGTATCCATTATAGTGCGTCCACACTACGCGGTCTTAGGTCATACGCGCTTTTGCCTCTTTTTTTCATATAGAGTTTAATGGCTTTTTTTGTCATATTTTTAATGGCAAAGGCAGCACGTCCAAATGGCACGGACAAAAGGCTGTGCTTAAAAAGGTACATTTTACGTCCACACAATACGGGCTTTTCAGAAACGCGTACGGCCTTTCATATGAAAATTGATTTGTATTCTCAATTTGCTCACGATTTAAAGTTCATGCGCGCTTTTGGCTGAGCCCGTATAGCGAAAAGCGCGTGGGATTCAAGTCCGCATAGTGTGGACGGCCCATTATGTGAGTAATGTGATGTTAAAGGAGAATGGACAAATTGGGCCTAATGACCAATACACAAGAGATATTATTTTTGTGATAGGTCATAACACACAACTAACGAGAAAAATAATAAAAAAAATTAAATGTACCGGGTTCTTTACAGCTACGTCGAAAAGTTTTATTTAAATTATGTCAAATATTTTGCAATTATTAAATGTTTTTCAATAGGAGTGAAAGGATATTACTTTAAAATATTACTAAAGTCACTAATTCTAACCACATAGAGCCACATGGAATTATAATCTATATCTATAAAAATCTCGTGTCACAGTGTTTGTTACCGTACTCCTCCGAAACGGGTTGACCAATTTGCATGAAATTTTTTGTGTATATTTGGTAGGTCTGAGAATAGGTCGTAGGCTATTTTTTATACCTTTAACACAAAAAAACAGCTGCAAAATCCAAAAAAAATTGTAATTTTAGGAATTTTCACTTCATTTTAGTTTCAATAGCTTCATGGCCTACCTATTGTTTGACAAATGTAAAATTGTCATTAAATTGAATCATTACATTAAATGAAAATTTCAAATTTACGCAGCTGTCAAACAATAGGTAGGCCATGACGCTATTGAAACTAAAATGATCCATGGCGGCTGTCTCAAGAAGGCGGTGTACCACTTTCTTCACAACCACCTCGACATGGGTATCAAATGAAAGGGTATGATAAGTCGAATACAATAAGCAATGTAGTATACAAAATATAGGCCGTGTTCGTAAATGCAAGTTGCTCAAATTTTGCATGTAGCATATCGTTCAGTATTGCAACTGAAAAAAGCCCAGCGTTCTGAAATGCAAGTACATTTGCAAATGATAGCAACCCATGCATGTTTTTCAAAGTACTTGCTAGTTTGGATTCGAAAGAAAAAGAACGAACTGTCAAATAAATTCAAGTGGGCTGACAGTATCGTTTTAAAAATGGTGAAATGCGTTCATTTAAGCAACCATGAATAGTTCGCAAATGACTAATCTGACTAGCAAGCGATTGCAAGGTTGCCTGCATGCAAGCAAACAAACCTTGCATTTACGAACACGGCCATATCTTTAGATCCATGGCGGCCGTCTCAAGAGGCCGGATTACCACTTTCTTCACAACCACCTCAACATCGGTATCAAATGAAAGGGTATGTTAAGTAGAATACAATAAGCAATGCAGTATACAAAATATATCTTTAGATCCATGGCGGCCGTCTCAAGAGGGCGGGGTACCACTTTCTTCACAACCACCTCGACATGGGTATCAAATGAAAGGGTATGATAAGTAGAATACAATAAGCAATGTAGTATACAAAATATATCTTTAGATCCATGGCGGCCGTCTCAAGAGGCCGTATTACCATTTTCTTCACAACCACCTCAACATGAGTATCAAATGAAAGGGTATGTTAAGTACAATACAATAAGCAATGTCGTATACAAAATATATATTTAGATCCATGGCGGCCGTCTCAAGAGGGCGGGGTACCACTTTCTTCACAACCACCTCGACATGGGTATCAAATGAAAGGGTATGATAAGTAGAATACAATAAGCAATGTAGTATACAAAATATATCTTTAGATCCATGGCGGCCGTCTCAAGAAGCCGAATTACCACTTTCTTCACAACCACCTCGACATGGGTATCAAATGAAAGGGTATGATAAGTAGAATACAATAAGCAATGTAGTATACAAAATATATCTTTAGATCCATGGCGGCCGTCTAAAGAGGCCGGATTACCACTTTCTTCACAACTCCCTCAACATGGGTATCAAATTAAAGGGTATGATAAGTAGAATACAATAAGCAATGTAGTAGACTCAATATACCGATTCATGGCGGCCGACGCAAGACCCATGTTCTTTGAGGCATTTCATCTGTGTAAAATTTATATCTCGAAAAATATTAAGTCAATGGATTCTTTTTATTGTTTACTATTGACTTATGGGTGCAGCGTAGGCGCACCGGGTCCCAGCTAGTAACACAATATACCTGTTACAAAAATAATAATAAGTGTATTTCGACTATTAGAAGGCGTAATAAAAGTTCTATGTACCTATGCGAGAGTGAATTGCAACCCGGTACGTTTAATTTTTTTTTTATTTTTCTCGTTAGTTGTGTGTTATCACAAACGCAATATCTCATGTGTATTGGTCAGCAGGCCCAACTCCCATAATGTTTTTCCTTTATTTTGTATTTTTAGACTTAGACTAAATACCTTATATCTTCCAAAATAAAGGCAGCTACATTAAGACTTAAAGGCATTATTCATAGGAAATTGTGCAAGCTTTCTAACTTTAGCAAAAAAAGTTTAGGTTAATCACGTATTTTTTGGAGAAAAAGGGGGTTTTAGTTGAAATTTTAGTGAAAAAATAACAAAATTTTGATAAGATAAGTTGGTAAGATAGGACCATTGTCTTTACCGTTGTAGATAGGTGGAGGAATTCTGCGTGCACTGGTACTATAACTATGAAAATAGGTTATACGGTTATAAAAATACAGAATGATATGTTAAACTTTAGCAAAAAAAATCAAATCATCTATCCAAGACCTATCCACAGCCGGCTCTTTTGTAAGTTTATGTGGGACACCCTGTATATATCCTTACTATTCCTCTTATTACTTTATTTTGGAACCGTTGGATAGTTTCTATATTATTTTCAGTGGCACACCCCCACAGCTGGATTCCGTATGTCCACACGGGTCTTAATATCTGTTTTTATATAAGCAGTTTATTGTGTATAGATAGAACTGATCTTCTACCAATAAGCCAGTATAGTTTTCTAAGTTTGATGTTGAGTTCCTCTCTTTTCTTTTTTATATGTTCTTTCCACCTAAGTTTTGCATCTAAGTTCATCCCCAAATATTTTGCAGTATTGGAGTATGGGATTTGCATTCCAGAGATGGTAATAGGAAGCGGTTGTGTTTTTTTGATTGTGAAGTTAACGTGTACTGATTTAGTGCTATTGAGATGTATACGCCACTTTTTAGTCCAATTGACTACAGTATCTACAACGTTTTGGAGTATGCGGGTTGATTCTATTTCGCTTTTCTCGATTGCAAGTATTACTGTATCGTCGGCGAAAGTGCCTATTATACTATTTGAGGGGACTGGAAGGTCATTCGTGAAAAGTAGATATAACATTGGACCTAATATACTTCCTTGAGGTACTCCAGCTCTTATTTCTTTTAAGTGGGAGTAAGCATCCTCTTGCTTGATGCGAAAGAATCTTTTTGAGAGATAATATTCCAAAATTGTCGCATGTTCTTCGGGAACGAGTGATCTCAACTTATATAGTAGTCCTTCATGCCATACCTTGTCAAACGGTTGAGCAACATCTAAAAATATAGCTGAGCATACTATTTTTTCTTCCAGAGCTTTTTCAATAACGTAGACGATTCTATGAACCTGCTCTATGGTAGAATGCTTTTTTCTGAATCCAAACTGGTGAGTTGGTATCATATTTTCGTTTTCAATAAATGGTTGCAGCCTCCTGATGAGAATTTTTTCAAATATTTTAGGCATTATTGGTAATAAGGATATGGAATAGAAAATAATGGAGGACTTATTTTTGAAATTCTTTCTTGCTTTCAAGTCCAGATAATTTCTTCCGGCTTTCTAATGCCACCGCCATAATTCCGTCTCGATTCTTTTCTAAAGCACGTTTAGAAACTTTAGCCAGCAATGGTACGTGTCTTTCCGTTCTTGTATGTGTAACGGGATTCCTGGGTCAGGCAGCGGTGGTTCTTCGTATTGTAAGTATTGTTGAAAATAATCATGCGGAATGGTTTTCGTAAACGGAGGCTCAAATATAATACTGTCGTCATTTAAGTCAATCATATCCGAATAATCTGTGCAATTGAAGTTTATAATAGGTTTTCTATAAACTCTAACTCGCATCGGATCGTCCAGGTTATTTCGATAGTGTAAAATTTTGTTTATTGCACTGTCGCGTTTGTCTTTTCTGTCATCAAACAACATTGTTAACAAAACATTTTCCGAATGTGCAAAATATGAATTGTCTTTAATTACATTATTTATCACGTTGCGTAAATTTGGTTCTAAAAACTGTGTCCAACGTATGAATTTCGAAAATAGTGCACTACCATACACGACAGAGTTGTAATTCTTAATATTGAAATGCATTGGCGTATATACTTTCATTATATCCATCCATCCATCCAATGGCGCTACAGCCCAAATCGAGCCTTGGCCTCCTCTAGGGCATTTCTCCAAGTTTGACGGTCCCTTGCAGCATGTCTCCAGTTCCGGATGTTGAGCATTGGCTCTGCGTCAGCCGTCACAGAGTCCATCCATCTCCTCCTGGGTCTACCTACTGGCCTACTTCCCGAAATTTCTGATGCCATAAGCCGTTTTGGGATGCGATTGTCTTCCATTCTGATCACGTGGCCGGCTAGTCTCAATCTGTTGATTTTTATTAAAGTTGAGAGCTGTGGGTCGTCAAAAATTTCATACAACTCGTTGTTGTATCTCCTTTGCCATATTCCATCCTCTCTGATTGGGCCTATTATGCATCTGAGAATTTTCCTCCCGAACCTGTTGACTCGTTCCTCTGTGTCCTGGGTCATAGTCCAAGTCTCGCTACCATAACACAGTACTGGTCGTATTACTGTTTTGTAGAGTGAGAGTTTCGTTTTCCTGTGCACAAATCTTGAGTGCAGGATTTGTTTTTGGGCATAAAAGGCTCTATTAGCCAGTAGTATTCGTCTAGTTATTTCTTCTTTTTCTTCGTTTCTTTTTGTGATAGTAGACCCAAGGTAGACTGTTTTATCGACTACTTCTAGGTTATGTTCGTCGATGGTTATATTTCTTCCCATTCTAAATCGTCCTGCTCTGGATTGTTGCATCACCTACTTTCATTATATAGGCTACCAGAATGTTCAAATTCTTAGATGGATTATTCGTTGTCACATATAACCGTAATAGCCTATTGGCCTTGGTGAGCCAGCGAGAATGCCCAAGTGGTCCTGGTTTAATGTTAGCCATCCGGAGGAATAAAGCCATTAGAAATCGCATTGGCCAATTTGTACAAGTACTTTAAATCCGTAGATAATTCATCCTCTTCTTCCATTGCTTCCAGGCATATTCTCCAGTCGGATTTTTTCAAAATCAGCTACCACCTGAAAAATTAAATTTAAAGATTAGATGAATTAAAATACGATTTTATTATTTTACAAACATAATAAATAGGTAAGTAATATAAGTAAAAATGGGATTAAAAAAGTTATAGCTACTACATACCGGAAGTTTTTCACAAGTTTCAATTTGTTTGTTCAACGTTCCGGTTGTCGTTCGTGGTCCAGTGGTGCATGATCTTTCTAAGGTGTCAAACAAATGCCGAAGCGGAAGCTCGTTAAAGTGGATAAGGCACACAAACCAATGCAGTGGTATGTGTAACTGCAGTTCTAATCGTCGTAATATTCCACATTTTATGCCAGTATTTGCTGGCTCACCATCACAGCATATGCCTATTAATGAATCTAAAGATATTGCTTTGTTGATGAAAAATTCGTTTAATTTTCTGACCTTATTTTCCGCATCTTCATTTTCCAATTTTATGTAGCCTATTAATTGGGAATTAGGTTCTTTCAAAACAACTAGGTGAGGCTCTTTTACCATCGTTTGGTGAAATTTTTGATCTATTTTCTCTCCCGTTAAAGAATCATTTTTCCTGCCATCAAACGAAAATGCTATTAAATTGGAAGCATCGTTTACGAAGCACTTCTTGTCTACATTTCATTTTTTCTCTACGAACTTTTGCTTTATCCATAATTATAAAATTACCGCGATCGTCTCTTACGTTAATGTCTTCCATAAGGGATGTTGCTATAGCTGAAGCTATTCTGTCAGGCACACCAAATCTGCCACATATCATAGCAAACTTCGGAGCATCCTATCTAGGAGTATAGGGTCCTCGTTTCGTTGGAGAAAGATCTTCTGCACCTGCTGAATCTGCACTATTTTCATTAGGAATATAATTAGTTTCTTCATCTGGTACGAATGGTTGATCGTCGCTTGTTCTTGTTGGTATTATTGTAGATGATGTAGATACTTCCTGTACAACTTCTGTCGTGTATTCTGGTATCATACATTTTCTGTCATTATGTTGATCTAGCATGAATTCTTTTAAGTGTTGTGGAATCAAGCCACATGAGGAGAGAACTGTTTTTAATTTACATTTACATTTTCCAATATAAAATATAATTCTTTTGTGGATTGTACGAATGCTCTAAATGTGGAGCCTTTTGTTCTGTTCTTATTCTAGGGTTTATATCTGTCGAGCAAAGTATTCAAAATAGCAATACTGCGTTAGGCAATAATTCTAATATTCAATTTACCCCAAATTTCAAGCAATCTATCTACGACATAAGGAGTTAAAGTTTTATACGAGAACATTTTACTTTGGATTATAGCACTATCACGCAGCAAGAAATAATATCTTAAGATATCCACTTTATTTGGCAGATTAATACCACTCAAATCACTAGACATACCAAAATCACCAATGTCGTAGAAGGCATATGTGTCAAACAACTTCTGAAGCTTGTTGATGCTGTTTCGTCTTGCGATGTAGACGGCACGGGATCCATAGTATATTAGGTTTTCACTAAATGTTCTTATATACACAAATCAAATAAAAGATAATTGTAATTAGTACAATTAAAACATGAAATCCAAAAATTACTTTCACTTTTTCACAATAAATCCGTAGTATTAGGTTTTCACTAAATGTTCTTTATACACACAAATCAAAAGAAATATAATATTAATTTGTATAATTTAAACAAGAAAAACAAAAATTACTTTTACTTTTTCACCATAGGTACTTTAACTTGCGGCGATGCCCAGAAGCGAACTGAACTTTCCTTCCTAACATTTCTTACAAGTCCTACTTTCGTGGAACTCCTAATGACCTAATTTACTATCTTAGGTGTAGTCAGGGCCGGATTTATAAATTGCGGGGCCCCAAGCACAACCTCGTGATGGGGTCCCCCAACAATGACTATCGTAGTTACGTTTAGTTTTAAATTTATTATTTTAGTCGCAAAACTATGACAATTTTTTTACTTCCCTTTTATCTAAAGACGAACCACACAAAATATAAGAGGCGCGGGGCCCCCTGAGGGTAGGGGCCTCAAGCAATTGCTTGTTTTGCTTGTTGGTAAATCCGGCACTGGGTGTAGTACTTTTGTGTTAATTATATCTGCCGCCTTCTTTTCGCTCATCCATATAATTTATTACCCGTAATTATTGCTATATTTCCTATTTCTCGGTAATGAAAACTTCTTTCATTCATCGCCGGCAGATGATTGTCTGGGCCATTTATAATTTCGGTTTGCTAAAATATTTTTATTTTAAAATAGTGATAAAACCTACAAAATATGGATAACATGTACGAAAGCGTCCTGTAGCGGCATTCGTAGGTAAAAGTAAACATCAGAAATAGATTCCTTGACCCCGTAAACCCATATACACGTAAACCTCGAGCTTTTTAATATAGCATCTACATTAAATCTAAAATATTGCCAAAAAAAAACCTATTTTTAAAAATCCGCAGGCTCAAAATCCACTTCCGAACTATGGTTTCTTGGGCGAAGTTGCTAAAAATTACCCATAGAATATCGCTAGGGGGTGTACCAGGTGCACTTTTTTTCATCCATACAAATTGACCCGCCCTATATATATATATATATATATATATATATATATATATATACTAGCTGGGACCCGGTGCGCCTACGCTGCACCCATAAGTCAATAGTAAACAATAAAAACCATTAATTGACTTAATATTTTTCGAGATATGAATTTTACACAGATGAAATGCCTCAAAGAACATGGGTCTTGCGTCGGCCGCCATGAATCGGTATATTGAGTCTACTACATTGCTAATTGTATTCTACTTATCATAACCTTTAATTTGATACCCATGTTGAGGGGGTTGTGAAGAAAGTGGTAATCCGGTCTCTTTAGACGGCCGCCATGGATCTAAAGATATATTTTGTATACTACATTGCTTATTGTATTCTACTTATCATACCCTTTCATTTGATACCCATGTCGAGGTGGTTGTGAAGAAAGTGGTACCCCGCCCTCTTGAGACGGCCGCCATGGATCTAAAGATATATTTTGTATACTACATTGCTTATTGTATTGTACTTAACATACCCTTTCATTTGATACCCATGTTGAGGTGGTTGTGAAGAAAATGGTAATCCGGCCTCTTGAGACGGCCGCCATGGATCTAAAGATATATTTTGTATACTACTTGCTTATTGTATTCTACTTATCATACCCTTTCATTTGATACCCATGTCGAGGTGGATGTGAAGAAAGTGGTACCTCGCCCTCTTGAGACGGCCGCCATGGATCTAAAGATATATTTTGTATACTACATTGCTTATTGTATTCTACTTAACATACCCTTTCATTTGATATCCATGTTGAGGTGGTTGTGAAGAAAGTGGTAATCCGGCCTCTTGAGACGGCCGCCATGGATCTAATGATATATTTTGTATACTACATTGCTTATTGTATTCTACTTATCATACCCTTTCATTTGATACCCATGCCGAGGTGGTTGTGAAGAAAGTGGTACCCCGCCCTGTTGAGACGGCCGCCATGGATCTAAAGATATATTTTGTATACTACATTGCTTATTGTATTGTACTTAACATACCCTTTTATTTGATACCCATGTTGAGGTGGTTGTGAAGAAAGTGGTAATCCGGCCTCTTGAGACGGCCGCCATGGATCTAAAGATATATTTTGTATACTACATTGCTTATTGTATTCTACTTATCATACCCTTTCATTTGATACCCATGTCGAGGTGGTTGTGAAGAAAGTGGTACCCCGCCCTCTTGAGACGGCCGCCATGGATCTAAAGATATATTTTGTATACTACATTGCTTATTGTATTGTACTTAACATACCCTTTCATTTGATACCCATGTTGAGGTGGTTGTGAAGAAAGTGGTAATCCGGCCTCTTGAGACGGGCGCCATGGATCTAAAGATATATTTTGTATACTACATTGCTTATTGTATTCTACTTAACATACCCTTTCATTTGATACCCATGTTGAGGGGATTGTGAAGAAAGTGGTAATCCGGCCTCTTGAGACCGCCGCCATGGATCTAAAGATATATTTTGTATACTACATTGCTTATTGTATTCTACTTATCATACCCTTTCATTTGATACCCATGTCGAGGTGGTTGTGAAGAAAGTGGTACACCGCCCTCTTGAGACGGCCGCCATGGATCATTTTAGTTTCAATAGCGTCATGGCCTACCTTTTGTTTGACAGCTGCGTAAATTTGAAATTTTCATTAAATGTAATGATTAAATTTAATGACAATTTTACATTTGTCAAACAATAGGTAGGCCATGAAGCTATTGAAACTAAAATGAAGTGAAAATTCCTAAAATTATATATATATACTAGCTGGGACCCGGTGCGCCTACGCTGCACCCATAAGTCAATAGTAAACAATAAAAACCATCCATTGACCTAATATTTTTCGAGATATGCATTTTACACAGATGAAATGCCTCAAAGAACATGGGTCTTGCGTCGGCCGCCATGAATCGGTATATTGAGTCTACTACATTGCTTATTGTATTCTACTTATCTTACCCTTTCATTTGATACCCATGTTGAGGGGATTGTGAAGAAAGTGGTAATCCGGCCTCTTTAGACGGCCGCCATGGATCTAAAGATATATTTTGTATACTACATTGCTTATTGTATTCTACTTATCATACCCTTTCATTTGATACCCATGTCGAGGTGGTTGTGAAGAAAGTGGTAATTCGGCCTCTTGAGACGGCCGCCATGGATCTAAAGATATATTTTGTATACTACATTGCTTATTGTATTCTACTTATCGTACCCTTTCGTTTGATACCCATGTCGAGGTGGTTGTGAAGAAAGTGGTACCCCGCCCTCTTGAGACGGCCGCCATGGATCTAAAGATATATTTTGTATACTACATTGCTTATTGTATTCTCCTTAACATACCCTTTCATTTGATACCCATGTTGAGGTGGTTGTGAAGAAAGTGGTAATCCGGCCTCTTGAGACGGCCGCCATGGATCTAAAGATATATTTTGTATACTACATTGCTTATTGTATTCTACTTATCATACCCTTTCATTTGATACCCATGTCGAGGTGGTTGTGAAGAAAGTGGTAATCCGGCCTCTTGAGACGGTCGCCATGGATCTAAAGATATATTTTGTATACTACATTGCTTATTATATTCTACTTATCATACCCTTTCATTTGATACCCATGTCGAGGTGGTTGTGAAGAAAGTGGTACCCCGCCCTCTTGAGACGGCCGCCATGGATCTAAAGATATATTTTGTATACTACATTGTTTATTGTATTCTACTTATCATACCCTTTCATTTGATACCCATGTCGAGGTGGTTGTGAAGAAAGTGGTACCCCGCCCTCTTGAGACGGCCGCCATGGATCTAAAGATATATTTTGTATACTACATTGCTTATTGTATTCTCCTTAACATACCCTTTCATTTGATACCCATGTCGAGGTGGTTGTGAAGAAAGTGGTACCCCGCCCTCTTGAGACGGTCGCCATGGATCTAAAGATATATTTTGTATACTACATTGCTTATTATATTCTACTTATCATACCCTTTCATTTGATACCCATGTCGAGGTGGTTGTGAAGAAAGTGGTAATCCGGCCTCTTGAGACGGTCGCCATGGATCTAAAGATATATTTTGTATACTACATTGCTTATTATATTCTACTTATCATACCCTTTCATTTGATACCCATGTCGAGGTGGTTGTGAAGAAAGTGGTACCCCGCCCTCTTGAGACGGTCGCCATGGATCTAAAGATATATTTTGTATACTACATTGTTTATTATATTCTACTTATCATACCCTTTCATTTGATACCCATGTCGAGGTGGTTGTGAAGAAAGTGGCACCCCGCCCTCTTGAGAAGGCCGCCATGGATCTATAGATATATTTTGTATACTACATTGCTTATTGTATTCTCCTTAACATACCCTTTCATTTGATACCCATGTTGAGGTGGTTGTGAAGAAAGTGGTAATCCGGCCTCTTGAGACGGCCGCCATGGATCTAAAGATATATTTTGTATACTACATTGCTTATTGTATTCTACTTATCATACCCTTTCATTTGATACCCATGTCGAGGTGGTTGTGAAGAAAGTGGTAATCCGGCCTCTTGAGACGGTCGCCATGGATCTAAAGATATATTTTGTATACTACATTGCTTATTATATTCTACTTATCATACCGTTTCATTTGATACCCATGTCGAGGTGGTTGTGAAGAAAGTGGTACACCGCCCTCTTGAGACGGCCGCTGTGGATCATTTTAGTTTCAATAGCGTCATGGCCTACCTATTGTTTGACAGCTGCGTAAATTTGAAATTTTCATTAAATGTAATGATTCAATTTAATGACAATTTTACATTTGTCAAACAATAGGTAGGCCATGAAGCTATTGAAACTAAAATGAAGTGAAAATTCCTAAAATTACCATTTTTGTTTCGATTTTGCAGTTGTTTTTTTGGTTAAAGGTATAAAAAATAGCCTACGACCTATTCTCAGACCTACCAAATATTCACAAAAAATTTCATGCAAATTGGTCAACCCGTTTCGGAGGAGTACGGTAACAAACACTGTGACACGAGATTTTTATAGATATAGATATATATATATATATATATATATACATACATACATATATATATATATATATATATATATATATATATATATATATATATATATATATATATATATATATATATATATATATATATATATATATTGTTACGTTTTTACGGCTTAACGGATTCGTAGGATTAATTAAGGAATACACTATTTAATAATCCACACAATAATTTATTTATTACAAACCAAACACAATTTAAAAATAAACACAATTCTTAGAGTTCACTATAATCACTAGCAAATTTAATAACTCGCACTATTCAATTCTAATTATCGCTTTTTATTTCACTATAAATCACCACTTTTCACTTTGGAACACTTGTATCGCCTTTTTAATCAAAAACTGCCTCGATAGCGGCTGCCAGGCGCTTTTATATAGGCAGTTCTACCTTTGTCTACTTTCTGGAACCTTCTCGAGTCCTTTTTCTCGAGCCTAGTGGTATGTTCTATTCTTTTCGTTCAGGAGCTTGAAGTTGTCTTCACTTATCGCGCGTTCCAATTTTAGTTTAGTACTTAAATGCTTAGTTCAGACAACAACCGAAAATCGTTGATTCATCCTCTCGACAAACAGATGGCGCATAATCATCACATTGCCCCCTTCTTAGGACTGTTCGTCCCGAACAGTTGTCCATCCTGGATCCGGCTGATGATATGGGCACAGCCTGTCTATGTGCACAATCTTCTTCTTTGCTTTGGGTCCTTGTTGAATCCTGTAGACCACGTCGTTGATCCTTCTTCTTCTTTAACGGCTCTACAACCGGAATCCGGTCCTGGCCTCGCGCAACTGTTCTCTCCACCGGTCCCGATTCTGAGCCGATGTCATCCAGTTTGGCATCCCTAAACTCTGAGCGTCCTGGTCCACGCCATCCTTCCAGCGAAGGTTGGGCCTCCCTCGCTGTCGCACCCCATAGGTCTTACCGCCGAGAACTTTCCGAGCAGGCTCATCTTCACTCATGCGAGCTAGATGCCCTGCCCACCGGAGCCTACCGAGCTTTATTTTCTTCACAACATCTATGTCGCGATAGCGCTCGTAGATCTCGTCATTGTAGAGTCTCCGGAATCGTCCTTCCTCACATACGGGGCCAACAATCCTCCGAAGTATTTTCCTCTCAAACACGCCCAAGAGGTTTGAGTGCTTTTTACTAAGCACCCACGTTTCGGATGCATATGTGAGAACGGGTAAGACCATCGTCTTATATAGTAAAAGTTTAGACGTTATGGTTAGATATTTGGATTTGAAGAGCCTTGACAGACTATAGTAGGCTTTGTTGGCTTTTAGCAGTCGTGCGCGTATTTCTGGTTCCATGCTATTGTCGGCTGCTACTATTGACCCAAGGTAGGTAAATGATTTTACCACGTCAAACTCGTGTTCCGCTACCTTGATTGTGGGACCAATGTTAGGTGTTCTTCCAGACGAGGCCACCATGTACTTTGTTTTGCTTTCGTTAATGTGCAGTCCCAGATTTCCTGCCGCTTGCTCAATCTGAGTGAAAGCTTCTTGTACAGCTGTTGTTGTTCTTCCAATGATGTCAATGTCGTCTGCGTAAGCCAGTAATTGGGTGGACTTGTGGAGGATTGTACCCCTAGATGTCACGCCCGAATCTCGGATCACTTTCTCCAACGCCAGGTTGAAAAGGAGGCAGGCCAGACCGTCCCCTTGTCGGAGTCCATTATAGATGTTGATTGGTCTGGACAGTGTTCCGGATACCTTTACTTGGCTTGACACATTGATCATGGTCAACCTACATAGTCTTGTCAGTTTGTTGGGGATGCCGAATTCTCTCATGGCTTTGTAGAGTTCTACCCTGGCTATGCTATCATAGGCGGCTTTAAAGTCTATGAAGAGGTGTTGAATTGAGTTTTGAAACTCTAGACATTTTTCCATAGCCTGCCTCAAGGTGAAAATCTGATCAGTCGTTGATTTGCCTGGGCTGAAGCCACACTGGTAATGGCCTATGATGTTTCTGGCGTATGGGGCCATCCTGTTTTGTAGGATAGCGGAGAATATCTTATACACGGTACTCAACAACGTTATACCGCGATAATTAGTGCACGCTGTGATATCTCCTTTTTTGTGTACCGGACAGAGGATGCCTTTTCTCCAGTCTTCTGGCATCACTTCCTGCTCCCATACTTGCACAATTAATTCATGAATCGCTTGGTGTAATGTAGGCCCTCCATATTTAACCAGCTCCGCTGCGATGCCGTCTGCACCCGAGGCCTTGTTGTTTTTGAGCCGGCTGATGGCTCTGCTAACTTCTTCTATGCTTGGTGGCGGCAGCATAGCATTGTCATCAGATATTGGTGGAGCCTCCGAATCCTCAGTTAGCTCGCCATTTAGCAATTCATGAAAGTGCTCTTCCCACCGCTCCAAGATGCCTTTAGGATCGGTGATCAGATTACCTTCTTTGTCCTTGCAGTATGTGCAACGTGGTGTGAATTGCGTCATACTGCGGACTCTTTGGTAGAACTCCCGCGCCTGGTGCGGCCGTCGTTCTCTGTACTGTTCTAGCTCACAGACGAGATTTTTTTCCCAGGCTTCCTTTTTCCGTCTGTGAATTCTCTTTTCTTCTTTTCTGAGCTCTTTATAGTTCTCTTCGCGTGCCCGTGTTCTCTGAGACTGCTGCATGGCTCGGTACGCAGCATTCTTACGTTCAGTTGCCAGCTTGCATTCATTATCGAACCAGTCGTTCCGATCTTTACG
>CATLJY010000414.1:0-36519 GCA_949987705.1 Thereva unica | reverse complement strand
CCCATCGGAAGAGCCAGATGTGCGAGCACCAACTTTGAGCGCCGAGGATGTATTTTTTTTCGACGACAAGATCGTTGGGAATTTTTTGGGGCAACGGACGCAGCGGTTCTCTTAAGCAAAGCTTTCTGTACTGTGCTTCCTGAAGAAAGAGACACTGAGCGGCGATTATTATTATTATGATTAGATGCATTCACAGCAGAGCCATCATTATTCTTTTTAATAAATTTAAGAAGTTCGTTCTTCAGAACAGCAATATCACTCGCAAGTTCACCGATTTTAGAAAATAGTTCACTGATGGGCAGGAAATTACAACTTGCACACTTCTAGCTTAATGAACCATGCGATTCGATAACTTTTAGAGTTTCATCATCGAGCCGAGAGCAACGTTTGTGAAAAAAACGGCCGCAAATAAAGCACGAAACATTTTTTTGTCAAACAATAACTCAAAACATTTGGCACAAGCACCAACAACCCGATTATCGGTCATAATTACAAAACTTCATGAAAGTAAAAGCAGAAAATGTTTGATTAGTTTACGATGGCTCGGACACGTCAATCAACAATCGATAGCGCACAAGAACTCAACTATGCTGCTTATGTTCGAACTATTGACCGTACTGGAGGAATAACCGTGAGATTTTTGATTGTAAAAATCGCGTTATATTTTGCTCCATTTAAGTTGTGTTTTGGCATTTTATTGTAAAGAAATATAGATACAGGGATTGTGAACTGAGTTTGTGCATACATATATTTGGCCTTGAAGCTGCGTAAAACCTGAGCCGCAAAAGGTTTGATATTGTTGTTATTTTGTAGGTTATATTTTTTTTAAGAAGAAGTTATGAAAGAGCCGGGTAAATGGGCCTTGAAAGAGCTGGCTCTTTCATAACAGTGCATTTGAACTTTATAAATAAAATATAATAGTAATAAATATTAGGAGTATATTTTTTCATATAATATTTAACTATTTACTTCAGAAATTCCATGATGGAGAAACCTGGTCCAAAAAAAACGAAAAAAAACCGAAAAATCGGCAATTGAAGAAGCAGTCAGTGAAGTTTTTCAGAAAGGTCAGTCCATAAACAAAACTGCAATTGCCTTTAATATATCGAGGGCTTACTTAGCTAAAATAGTTGAAAAAGTGAAAGCTTCTGGTGAACTATCTTATAAACACTGTCCTAATATAGGGAATAAACGTATTTTTTCAACCGAGCAGGAGAATATGCTTGCGGATTATTTAAAGACGGCTTCTAAAATGTGCTATGGCCTAACAAGACATCAAACTAAGAAACTGGCGTTTGATTATGCCATAGCCAATTCTATCTACCCAAATAAATGGAAAGAAATTGAAACTGCGAGTGATGATTGGCTCAAAGGGTTTATGAGCAGACACAAAGATTTATCTGTGAGAAAACCTGAAAGCACTTCTCTATCCCGCACAACAAGTTTCAATAAAACAAATGTAAACAACTTTTTTGAGAAACTGAGCACTGTTTTACGCAAATACAATTTCCCTCCCCATATGATTTTCAACGCCGACGAAACAGGCTGCAGCACCGTCACCAATCCTCCTAAAGTCATAGCTGAACGAGGTTCGAAACAAATTGGACAAGTTACCTCAGCTGAACGAGGAACCTTGGTGACAACTCTGTTCTTTATTAATGCTGGTGGTGGTTTTTTACCGCCTATTTTTGTGTTTCCTAGAGTTAACTACAAAGACATTATGTTAAATAATGGTCCGCCTGGAGCTCTGGGGTTAGCTCAAGCTTCTGGATGGATGACTGAGGACTGTTTCGTTAAAGCGCTTGAACATTTTGTGATGCATATTAGGCCATCAAAGGAGAATCCAGCATTAATATTAATGGATAATCACAGTTCTCATGTTAATCTCAGAGTAGTTGAATTTGCCAGACAAAACTCAATCGTTATAGTTACGTTCCCACCGCACTGCAGTCATAAACTGCAACCACTCGATGTCACAGTATACGGCCCTTTTAAAACTAGTTCACATCTATGTCTTGTCGTGAGTAGTACTGCTGTGTAGTGCTCCGTGATTTCAACCGTTTTCGTGTGTTTAGATCAGCCCATTCCTTTTTTCCCCTTTTAAAGTAAACAATTTATTATACGTTAAAATGGATGATAAAATTAAAATTGCTGGTAAGTTGCCGCACAAGAAAAACACTTCAATTCAAATGCCATCACCTGTGCTAGCCAGAAGCACCACTCGAGTAATGTCAGAAAGCGGGCAAGATGATATTAATTCTTTTGAGGAGCTTCTCAAAGCTTTTGAGTGTCGATTCTCCAGTAAATTGGAAGATTTATCCAATCAATTGCTGAAAACTGAATCGCAATTAATTAATTATTCGGCCTCTATTAATGCCCTGACTGAACGCCTGGATTCTATGGAGCGGCGCCTAACGGAAAGCCTTAAATCGATCTTCGACAGCTGTGAAAATCAGCTGGGTGTTATCAACAAGTTCGTCGAATCAGTACAGTTGCGAGTCTCCAAGGCAGAACAGCTGATAACAGACTTCTCGACTGATGTGAAGCTCACAAACAATCTACTCGCTTCAACTAGGTCTGGCGTCGCGTAGACGACCTGCAGCGTCATCAGAGGTTGAGTGACGTAATTGTTCGAGGAATCCCCGTAAAACCTGATGATAATCCACTAAAATTGATCAAGAGCATAGCTGCGAAAGTGAACCATCAACTGTCTCCCTATGCGGATGCTTTCCGTCTGACGCGGGGCAAAAGCAGTAGCAGGGACGTTCCAATCATCGTAAAACTATCCACCGAGCGTGCAGCCAAGGCTTTCATGTCTGCGCTGCGAAAATCCAAAAAATATAAATTCCCTCTTAATGAACTGGAGGGCTTTACAGCCGACTCTCCTGTTCACATTAATGAGAGCCTATCGCCACAGAATAATGAATTACTGCGAGCGGCCTTGGAACTACGTAAAATGGGGATTTTGGCTGCAATGTACACCCGGGATGGCCTTGTTCACATTAAACGCACTAAAGATGACTGCCCGATTGTTGTGCGCGTCCTATCCGAACTGGAGTGTCCATCCATCGAAACATTGGAGTCGCGGAGTGTCAGCATTTGATGCTAGTGCTTAATATTTTGTTTTTGTTTTTTTATTTTTTATTTTTAATATTTTCTATTTTTTTTCTCTTTTCTTTTTTTTTTTAATATTTGTAATCTATTTCTTTTTATTTTTATTATTTTGCTTTGTTTTTTGCTATGTTTTACTTTAACTTCATTTACATTTTATTTTATGTTTCCTTTTTTATACTAGCTTTAAGTGTTTCTCCTACTCTTCTTCTTATATTTTTCTTCCTTCTTCCTAGTTCTTCAACTTTTCTTTATTTTCTTTCTTTATGTGTGTTTTGGCTCCTGTGGCTCTGTTGCTCATTTTTTAATGATGAGTTCCTCTGATAGAGTGTACAATGAAGGAACGCTACTAAATATCCTTTGCTCCTCCTCCTCAGGACTGAATATATGTACCTTCAATGCAAGAAGTCTGAGGAATGAACTGAGATACCTTTTTGATAACACTAAATTGCATGTTATTGTAGTCAATGAGACGTGGCTTAAACCAGAAATTCCAACTTCTTATGTTTCCTTGCCTACTTTTTCTTTTCATCGAAATTATCGCTTGGGTCGTACTGGGGGTGGTGTTGTTATTTATGTCACCTCCTCTCTCTCCTAACAGTAGTGGGCCAGTCCATTGGCTCATAGTTTGAATTTATTGCAGTGGAAATAAAATCATCCCATGACAAATGTGTTATTCTAAGTGTCTACTGTCCACCTAATGTGTTTACCCCTGATGTTGCTGGTAACTTTTTTGATCTTGTCTCTAGGCTTTCCGGTCATTACGATAATATAATTGTTGCTGGTGACTTTAATGTTGATTTACTGAAGGCTAATGAACGTGCGAATACACTCAAGTACTTTTTGGGGTCATTGGATCTACGTATCCTAAATCAACTGGCCCACATTTTTAAACTGCCATAACCCATCGCTCCTTGATGTACTCACTGCTACCTCCACCAACTCAGCGTTAAAACATAACCAAATTTCTCCCCCTAGCTTCTTTGATCACGATATTCTCTTCCTCTCGCTTCGTTTTACTTTTTACCCTTCCTCTTCCTTGGCTGCCTTTTCTTCGTATCGTGACTTCAATAACATCAATTTTACTCGTCTTTCTGAAGCTTCTTCGTCTGTACCTTGGGCTGATATCTATAATACATCCTGCATAGACACCAAAGTCGATCTGTTTAATACTTTCACTCAGTCTCTATTTAATCAATGTGTCCCTTTAGTTACAAGAAGACGTTGTAAAACTCCAACTTGTCCTTGGTTCTCTTATGAAATCCGCAACTTGATTGTTGAGCGTGAGTTCTTGTATAGACGTTATCGCAGAACGATGATCCTGAGTTACCTTCATGAATACAAAAATCTTCGTAACTTAATCAATAGCAAAGTCAAATCGGCCAAGCGTGAATTTTACTCCCGGAAACTTGATCCTGCTCTGTCCACTAAGCAACTTTGGTCTAATCTCCGTTCTCTAGGCATTCATTCCTCTGAGCTTAACTCTTATGATGTAGATGTAAACTCACTGAATGCATCCTTCATTCAATCCCCTCCCAATTCCTCATTGTCCTCCTTTTCTTGCTCCCCTTTCTCCAATGCTCTATCTTTTGATGGTTTTAATTTTCGTTGTGTTGACTCACTTGAAGTACTTGGAATACTGCTTTCCATTTCGTCCAACAGCGTTGGCTATGATGGAATTTCTCCTCGATTTCTTAAGATTCTCTCCCCTTTAATTGTTGAAATTATCACGCATATTTTTAATTATTGCCTGACAACCTCCCAAGTCCCTTTACTATGGAAAAAAGCCTTAGTGACTCCCGTACCTAAAAAGCCCTTCCCTGCCGATTTGTCTGATTTTCGTCCTATTAGCATTCTTCCCTTTCTAGCTAAAGTCTTTGAGAAAATTGTATTCACTCAAGTCGTGCGATATCTTGATTCTTATAATTTCCTTTCTAATTTCCAGTCTGGCTTCCGTAAATTACACAGTTGCGAAACTGCTATACTGAAGGTAACGACTGATCTTCGTTCCGCTCTTGATCGAGGTGATATTGCAGTACTAGTTCCTCTTGATTTCTCCAAGGCGTTTGGCTCTGTGGTTCACTCACATCTCCTTCATAAACTTAGTCAACGGTATCACTTCTCTTCTTCTTCTGTTCGTCTTTTTTCTTCTCTTCTCTCTAATAGGTTTCAGTGTGTTCGGCACAATAATGCGATATCCTCTTTCTTTAGGGTACCTGCAGGTGTGCCTCAGGGTTCGGTTCTTGGTCCTTTGTTTTTCTCCCTTTATATTAATGATCTTCCATCCGTTATCCGTCATTGCTCTTTTCATCTCTATGCTGATGACCTTCAGCTATATATCTCGTGTCCTCCTCATCAGATTGAGTACTGTATCTCTAAACTCAATAGAACCCTATCTCAAATTAATGAGTGGAGTTCTAGTAATTTCCTTAAACTAAATCCCATTAAATCACAAGTACTTTTCCTTAGTCGTTGCTCGCTGTCCCTGGATGGTTTCCCGCCTATTTTACTTGATAATGTTCCTCTACCAATCGTTGAATGTGCCAAAAATCTGGGTATTGTTGTCAATTCCAAACTTTCCTGCTGTAATCATGTCTCGTTGATGCTCTCTAAAATCTATGGCACTCTTCGTAAATTGCGGCTACATGGAAGTCTGTTATCTTCGCCTATTCGAGCTAAACTCATCAAATCAGTTGTTGTTCCTCATTTTCTGTATGGCTCGTTGGTGTATATTTCCTTCGACTCATCCTGCCGTCAGCGTCTTAAAGTGGCATTTAATGATTGCATTAGGTTCATTTTTCATATGAGAAGGTCTGATCATGTGTATGAACGTCAAGCTAGCGGCGGTTGCACTGAAAAGCGGCGAAGTTAAAACTCAACTCTATTTAAAAATATAAAGCTAATGTCCCTCATTTAAATTATTTGTTTTATGCATCTATATGTGTGAGGAAGATTGTGTAAAAATTTCAGGATAGTTCCATGGTTCTGAAGGAAATAGGATTAAAATTTTCCAGCCAGCGTTTTTGAGCTTAATTACAAAGTCACGGCTCTTTTCAGTGCAACCGCCGCTTGCTTCGCCGCTAGCTTGACGTTCATATCATGTGTCGGGTGTCCAAAATTCCCTACTGGGTTGTGACCTCTTTAAATTCCTTGATCTCATGGCAGTAGGAAAGGCGTCGGTTTAGCGTGGGAAAATTTTCAGAACCGTGGGAACTAGGTCACGTCAAGGTCATTGACCTTGCCCATGGGAACTGGCTTGCGGAAGTAGGTCGGTGTGATCAATCAATCACCTGTCATCATCAATCAATCACGCTGGAATGTAGGTCAAGGTGATTGGCCTTGGCCGTGGACGAGTCTGGGAACTGGGTCGGGTCGGTCGGTGGCTTGGCTCAGCGGGAGGGTCGGGCTCGGCGGGGCTGCGGCGGGGTCCACGGCTGGGGCCTCAGCGAAGTCACTTTGATTGACAGGCGGCCTCTAGTTTGGTTCGCGCGGATGGCTTTGTTTATGTCACTTTGATTGATTGGGTCGGAAAGCGAAAGTGATGGAGTGTGTGTGTGTGAGTGGGAGTTGGTGATGGTGATGGTGGTGGTGGGGGTGTGGCAGGGCTTGTGGTCTTGGTGGGGTGCTCGGTGCGGGGGTCTGGCTTGAGACTCGGTGGTGGCTTGGGGTCTCGCGGGGCTCGGCTGGGGACTCGGCGGGGTCCTCGGCGGCGGACTGGGCATGACTATTGTGACGTCTCATATCGTGCCCTTACAGCGGGGACTTGTTTACGCTTGGAAGAACTTTGGCAGGTTGGCCTGTGGCGGAAGCTACTGCCTAGACCGCGGCGGTAGCTACCGTCTGAGCCACGAAGCTATTGGTCGAGCCTTGCCCTAGCCTCTACAAAGCACTGATTTTACACTCTGTACAACAAATCATTCCAGAGAAAAATCGCACATTGCTTGGGAATCGAACCAGCGCCACACAAATCGCGAACAGAAAAACCAACGCCTTAGCCAACTTGACCAAGACGGCAGTTGAATGGAGTCTCGTTATCTGTGTACACATGCAGTTGTGAGATTCTATTTTTAGATCTTGCGAAGTATTTTGCGACCCAGCGAGCCGATGCACACGATCGCGATCACAGCTGCAAGAGCTTACAAATATGAGAAAGAAAAGGCTGTATCAGATCCAAAGCAGCGCAACAAAAATATCAGCAGCAAACTTTTTCTATTGGTCAAAGCGGGTCACATGACCACAGAAGCAGCAGTGAATGCTGCCGCTGCATTTTCATTCCTAATTCTAATTTTGCTGCCCATCAAGGCAGCTTTTTTGACATTTCAGTTTTTTATTTAAGACGAAAAAGCGTTTGCTGCCTGCTGCTGCTACAACGAATCTGATACAAGAATCAGCATGCTGCCTTTTCCGCTGCTGCTGTCGCTGCTCAAAAATTTGATCTGATACGGCCTAAAGGCCAAGAAAAACAAAAACAAAAACTGCAGCAGCAGCAATTTGAGCGGCAAAATCTACCGGCCTAAAAGGAAAAAAAAAAACAGCGGTTGTGCTGCAGTGCGACTATTGCATGGTTGTTGTTGTTATAACCTGAACAGACAGCTACTGTGAATGGAGGTAAAGTGTACCTTTGCAAAATAAACAAATGCAAGACCCGTGGATTTATCACCTTGCAAACATTTTATCGACGAGTCGTTAATATTTTAAAACTATTAAAACTATGTTAAATTAATAATTAATGCTTTATATGATTTTTTTAGTTGAATTTCCATCATCAATATTTAAAAACATATTGATAATATTCTTTGAAAGCACTTGTTTGTTTATATTTTTTACAATTTTTCCCGCCCATACATGAATGGCTGCACATGTGCCCAATGCTCCACAGCCAGACACTGTGGATACTTTCGGTGCAGATGATTCTCGGCGAGTATTGCATGGTTGTTGTTGTTGTTACTATCTGAAATTATGAAACCGAGTGAATGAATGAACTTGATACATTCATAAATATCGGGACGGGTAAAAAATACACTTTTTGCTAGCTGAGATTCAGCGCGGGGTAAGATTAAATGCAAAACAAAGTGTGAAAGAGAGAAGAATTGCACATGATACGTTTTTCATTTAAATGCGGGAAAATTAAATTGATTTTGTAATATCAGATTTTTATTAATCATTAAATTAATTATTCATTATTGTGCCTTCGAGCTCCTATATAAACAGAGAAACAAAAGCAATATGCAACGTGCGTGCTTGGCATAGCTTAGAAAACATTGTTGAAAAATGGCTAAATTTAGCATCATTAGAGATATAATAACCCACAACAAACGTTTCAATGTGAGGGGTCGCAAAATTGAATTTAAAATCAATGACACGCCAAGGAATGTAGAACCTTTAACATGGTTTAAGAGCAGCATTGAAGACATTATTCAACATGTGATGACGGCGATCCAACCAAATGACTATGTTGGTATTACTTTTTGCGGTGCCAGCTTTAGGGAAAGAGGCCCTGGATGGATAAATTATAAGTTGGCATCTGATGTAAAAACTAGTGACATCTGGGAAATGGTTGCGAAAATCTTCCAGAGCAATTCAGAAGGAGCAAGCACTGACACATTTTGTTTGGAAGTAACATCAGTCCATTTGCCTCAAGGCAGCGAGTAGCATATATAAAGCTTTAAAATAAATAAATTTAAATAGTTTGATATTTTCCTTTGAGTAGTTAAAGTTATGAGTTCCGATAGAGTTGTTTTAGATGTACAATTTGTCAGTGGAATTAACGGACAGCTATTTGCTAAGGAGCTGTCCGTCTTGCATCACGGGTCGCTTATACCAAGTTTATACTATTTTATGCCTCCATACCCGTATAATGAACTACCGTCAAAAGCTCGTTGGCAAAATGATTTCAACTTTAGAAAAATAAATGGATTAATACCCCGGCTTCACCGCCAAATTTTCGCAAGTTCGAGCAAATTAGTCTACTGTACTTTAAAATTTCCTGATTTCCCATACATTTTTCACATTTTAAAGTCAGGAAAAAATGCCTGCTTTGGGCCTACAGAACATGAAATTGAGTTTCAAAGTAAAAGCTCGCTCAAAAGAGAGTAAAAAATTGGAATATTTCCATGGCAACTGATGTTATTACATGACAGTTAAAGTAAGAGCTTTGAAAAAATAAACATGGATCAAAAAAGGAAGTATAGACGTCTGTCAATGAATAAATATATACTCAATTACATTTATTTTATAATAGGTATTATTAAATAAAAAATTTAAATCCCACAAAGCATTGAAAATTCCATTTTCCATCTCTATAAAGGAGCTTTCAAATGTAATACGTCACACACGAAGCTTTCTCTACTGAACAATGCCGGTGAAGCCACTTTTGCATATTGATACCTGGAACACAATGCTCACCATAAGCCGTGGGCTATAAAAGCTTATCGTTGACAAATAATAGACACCATGTATCTACCTAGGAACGAACAAAATGAAACTATCGGCGATGTGACCATAACTACGACCAAAAAATTAGAACCTATTTCTATTTTTTGGTTGACGCTTACAGTTCTACCAAATCATACATACAAAAAAACACCGCTGTCAAGAAATAAAACGTTATTATTTTGACAAAAAAGTGCCTTTTTGACAAATTTTGTTGTGTCTGAGGGTGCTTGATTTTAAAAATAATAATAATTAGAACGTGTTGCATTCTTTTTTTCTTATATTAGTTTAAATTAGTTTCAATTTAAATTTGAAACTCATTTGACAGGAAGAAAATTTTTTCAACGCCTACGGTATCGCTTTGCTCTATTATAATTTTGGTTTTACGATTGACAGCGATGGCATAATTTGAGAGCGATAGAGCTTTCATAGCCCACGGCTTATGGCGAGCATTGTGTTCCTGCTATGAAGTGAACTTGATTAAAATTAGGGCGGTGAAGCCGGGGTATAAGATGGAACGGCGGCATTATTAATTACAACGAATTACCCAAGATACTGTCGAATTATTCAAATGCAACAATTTACGTGAAAGGACTAGAAAAGGAGAAATTTATTCAGAAATACCTTCCGGAAGCGAAAATAAACCAATTGGAAATACCAAAACTAGCCAACTTGGAAAATTTTGGAGCTTTCTGCACTATACATGGAAAATCACCTAGTCTAAGATGTGCCGTACAAAATTGTTTTAATATTTATTTGTACATGCTAGTGAATAAATGTTTTAAATAAAAGAATTTTTTAGTTGTATTTTATTTATTTATTTGCAGTCAAAATTTATCGTATCAAAAACAAGATTTGCAATACAATACAAAGGTATTTCATAAAAAAGTCGAGAATAATTTAAGTGTACATAAGATGTTCGACTTGGAATAAAAAAAATCTTCACATGCTAATGTTAATACATTTTTTTCTTTACATTTTTCAATGTACTTCTTATAATATTCTTTCACGCTCTCTGAAGCATTGTTATTGTGGTACATAACGATGTTTAAAAATTTCAGCATTTCAAATAATTTACAAAGTTCCGCTTGCCTTAGAGTGATGCTGCCACTGTCAATGGGGATTTTGTACTCCTTCGTCTGATTTGCTGAAGATAAATTTTCCATTTTCGTTTTTAAAGCACCAAGATGGTTGTAAATAGATGTCCATTCGGGATAGGATGCTGATATTGGGATGAGTCCATGACGCTGAAATACTATTTTCGCCTCGAACGATGTTGGGTCAAAGCCGAGTATTATCTTCCAGTTATTGCAGTCGTCCAAATGGTACGTGTAATTTAATAAGAGATTTTCACCGACAACTTCTGCTTCGCATTTGGACTGCTTCTTTTTTCCTTTAGCACCAGTGGTCCTCTGTCTTTTACGTGATGGCTCCATGTTACTCAAATTAAACTTTAACATTAAATATTAACAGCTTTTGTTCAGTGTTTTTATAGTGCTGATCTCGGCTTTACATGATTGGTTACAAAAGTCTCCACCACTTTGTGTAAAATTCTTCAAGTATAAATTAACTATTTTATTATCATTTAAACTGAAATCGCTCGAAGAGAATTGTGTTAAAAAATTCTTTAGGCTCTTTCCTCTACACCGAGAATATAGAAATACACAACAATAATGTCCACATGTCGATGAAAATTGTCCCTGCAAACGTTTTTTATTATTTAAAAAAGTCTTTGAATTATTTAAAAGAAATCTTTGAAAAAACTTATTGGTGGGATATCTTCCAAATGAGTCAAAGTACTCTGCAGGACCTTGTTTCGGGAAATAAAATGCAACCCAGTGAGTTCCGTCTTTATGTGATGGATCCGTATTAGCTATGACGCATGCGGGTTTTTTTATTTTTTGTGGTAGATGGTTGCAGGGGAAGACTCCTCTAAAAAACTTGTTTGTTACGCGATTATTTGTCAATGCAGTTGCAAGTTCGATCGTGTTCATTCTTGTTCACTGGTAAATGCTGCTTCTAAGTCAATGACCTTGGTGAGAGATGTAACATAGTTATTTATAAACTCTTTAGTTGATGTACCACGAACAAAGATTGTCTTAAATTTCGCTAGAGTTTTTATAAGGTCTTCATCCATACGTTTTAGTTCAAGATTACCAAATTTACTTGATTGTTGTTCACTGCATTCCAAACTAGATGTTGGATATTTAAAAATTATTTCCTTTGTAAACGTTTTATTTTGTACAGTGAATCCAGCTAAAGAGACTTTTTTAAAGAAGGTAAATTCACCTCCGCAAAAGTATTCCGCATTAATTAAACAACTCATTGTTACTATAGTAAAGCAATTTGCCAACTAACAGTTTGTTGCAAGTAGCCGCCTTATATAGATTTAAAAGTTGGTGTAAACATTTCGATCCTTGTCAATTTCAATGCTTCCATCGTACTCAGCATAATACAATGCATGTCACACTATTTTTTAACGCATCTCTAAATTTTCCTTCAACACGTACTGTCCCTTGATTTAATAAATTGCCGCAAGTCGCGTTATATGAATTGTCTGTTGTTAAATCGAAAGCGAGAAGAAAACACCCCTTGTCGAATAATGTCTTGGATATTTGATGACCTTTATCGAAGTAATGAATACCTGTTCCTCTGAATAACGTATTGTATCCGCGTGTACTAATCGGATTATCTTTTGAGTAGTCAAATTCGAGAGGTTGATTTGGTATCTGCACGCCATTCACTGATAAATTGAATCTGGTAATGTTGTTATGTTTAAAGTTGAAGGGGTTCTTTGTTCTTCTGCCAGTGTAAGCATCATTGTCCACCATACCAAAAATTATTAAGTTCGGTAACTGTCCGATGACGATATTATCCAGTGAAAGTGTGAATGTGTTTGCTGGAATAGTGTAACTTTTAACTTCAACTCGCTTGTATGGGTATATGGCGTTTGATCGCTGTAAAACTGTCTCATGTGCTAATAAAATATTCGGAATAACTGTCACGTGATTCATGTACATGGTTGCATCCAAGATTTTTAATAGTGGTGAGTCGGTCCCATCCGTGGATAAAATATAAAATTCTGGTTTTTCAAGCGATAAAACTACACGTAAATCGACACCGTTTAATAGCAACTTATCCTGATTAAATAAATCGGTATGGATTTTGCCCATCAATTCAACTACATTACTTTTATTGAAGAGTTTCTGACGATCTAAATAGCCTTGATGTAATTCAGCGACGGGTTTATCGATATCTGCAATTTCCGTGTCATCTTTGTCAAGATACCAGCCAACCGACTCCAAATGGGTAGATGCCGCATCTTTGCCATAATTTAATAAATTTTCAATATAAGCGCGGTAATTGTAATTGTGATCGGTTTGAGCAATTGGTTTTCCATTTAAATATACGGTGCACTGGCGAAATATGGAGTGTAAAATATTGTTTATTAAACCTGGAGCATCACCATCATCTGGATAAAATTCTTCTTTTCCATCTTTTATTTTAATTAACTGCAGTTTTAAACGAAGATAGATGCTAGATAAATCACGATATGTATCTCCATGACCCAAAGTTACAAACTCTAGAACGGAGGAGTTGTCGAGCGAGGCTATTGGCTTATGCTACTTCTTCTGTTTTCAAAATATTGCTCTGAACTGGTGGTGTGGAAAAAAGATCCAGCTCCGATTTCATGCATTCTTTGTACGACATTATGTTTATTACTTATCGAAAATGTCCAGTATACGTTTACGTATCTTTCGTTTTGTTTTCAAAACTCCTGCTGTTATTCCTTTTCTTTGATTTTCAGTTTTGCAATTTCTCGTGCGTTTAGGTGTTTTTCCACGTCTTTTGCGTTTAAGAACTGGTTTTATATGCAGGGTAGTAAACGGATTCGGTCTTTTTATACCTGCTCCACTCATGCCGTCAAACAGTTTATTTATACCTTTCTGAGCTAGATCTTGGGCAGCAAGCCTACCGTGATCTTTTAAAATATCTTTAACTGATTTGCTGCTGATGTTTTTATCCTGTATTATTGCTTGTCCTGTTTTTACAGCCTGTTGTGCTAATGTTTTTAATCCGGATGTAGCTAGAGGTTTTAAGTGTCGAAATAATGCACTGAAAAAGCTTCCGATACCTCTTCCACGTTGATAAATAACTGGACCACGATATAATTCTCCAATATCTGACAGGCCGCCGCCGCTTTGTATTAAATAATAACGTGTATAATAGGAATCCATCTCGTAATTCTATTTATACTATGCAAGAACAGCCTGTTGTGCAAATATTTATAGTTTTTATTGTCTTTTAAAATGAAGCATTACATAGGTTGGAATGTAGCTTGATTTGAAATCAATTGATTCACCCTGGTGATCAGTTATTTTTATAGAAATACTTTCGACAAAGGTCTTCTCTAATGGACAATATTCTACGCTCTTAAATCTTATTATGCCCTTACATTCTTCCTCAAGCGGTATTACACGTAAATATCTTACTAACTTATTTCCGATAACTCGAGGCTGAATAATCCTTACTAATATTATAAATGCGAAAGTAACTCTGTCTGTCTGTCTGTCTGTCTGTCTGTTACGCTTTCACGCCTAAACCACTAAACCGATTTTGATGAAATTTGCTACAGACATAGTTTAGACCTTGGAAACGGACATAGGCTACTTTTTATGGAGAAAAAAAGGGTTTAAGGGAGTGAAATGGGGTTCAATAAGTTGTAAGGGGATTTTTTATCTTTACTTTTTTTTCTATTGTATAAAAAGTAACTGACTGACAGACAACGCACAACCTAAACCGCTGGAGCTAAAGGGCTGAAATTTTGACAGTGCATCCCTATAATGGCGTGGACATCCACTAAAAAGCGATTTTTCGAAATTCATCCCCTAAGGGGGTGAAATGGGGTTTATCCAAATCGCTGGAGCTATAGGGCTGAAATTTGGACAGTGCATCCCTATAATGGAGTGGACATCCACTATAAAGCGATTTTTCGAAATTCATCCCCTAAGGGGGTGAAATGGGGTTTATCCAAACCGTTGGAGCTATAGGGCTGAAGTTTTGGCAGTGCATCCCTATAATGGCGTGGACACCCGCTAAGAAGCGATTTTTCGAAATTCATCCCCTAAGGGGGTGAAATGGGGTTTACCCCAACCGCTGGAGCTATAGGGCTGAAATTTTGACAGTGCATCCCTATAATGGCGTGGACATCCACTATAAAGCGATTTTTCGAAATTCATCCCTTAAGGGGGTGAAATGGGGTTTATTGTAACCGCTGGAGCTATAGGGTTGAAATTTTAACAGTGGATCCCTATAATGACGTGGACATCCACTAAAAAGCGATTTTTCGAAATTCATCCCCTAAGGGTGTGAAATGGGGTTTTTACAAACCGCTAGAGCTATAGGGCTGAAATTTTGACAGTGCATCCCTATAATGACGTGGACATCTACTAAAAAGCGATTTTTCGAAATTCATCCCCTAAGGGTGTGAAATGGGGTTTTTACAAACCGCTAGAGCTATAGGGCTGAAATTTTGACAGTGCATCCCTATAATGGCGTGGACATCCACTATAAAGCGATTTTTCGAAATTCATCCCTTAAGGGGGTGAAATGGGGTTTATCCAAACCGCTGGAGCTATAGGGTTGAAATTTTAACAGTGGATCCCTATAATGACGTGGACATCCACTAAAGAGCGATTTTTCGAAATTCATCCCCTAAGGGTGTGAAATGGGGTTTTTACAAACCGCTAAAGCTATAGGGCTGAAATTTTGACAGTGCATCCCTATAATGACGTTTACATCCAGTAATCCACTAAAGAGCGATTTTTCAAATTCATCCCCTAAGTGTGTGAAATAGGGTTTTTACAAACCGCTAAAGCTATAGGGCTGAAATTCGGACAGTGCATCCCTATAATGGAGTGGACATCCACTATAAAGCGATTTTTCGAAATTCATCCCTTAAGCGGGTGAAATAGGGTTTATCCAAACCGCTGGAGCTATAGGGTTGAAATTTTAACAGTGGATCCCTATAATGACGTGGACATCCACTAAAGAGCGATTTTTCAAAATTCATCCCCTAAGGGTGTGAAATGGGGTTTTTACAAACCGCTAAAGCTATAGGGCTGAAATTTTGACAGTGCATCCCTATAATGACGTGGATATCCACTATAAAGCGATTTTTCGAAATCCATCCCTTAAGCGGGTGAAATAGGGTTTATCCAAACCGCTGGAGCTATAGGGTTGAAATTTTAACAGTGAATCCCTATAATGACGTGGACATCCACTAGAGAGCGATTTTTCGAAATTCATCCCCTAAGGGTGTGAAATGGGGTTTTTACAAACCGCTAAAGCTATAGGGCTGAAATTTTGACAGTGCATCCCTATAACGGCGTGGACATCCACTAAGAAGCGATTTTTCGAAATTCATCCTCTAAGGGGGTGAAATGGGGTTTACCCACACCGCTGGAGCTATAGGGCTGAAATTTTGACAGTGCATCCCTATAATGGCGTGAACATCCACCAAGAAGCGATTTTTCAAAATTCATCCCCTAAGGGTGTGAAATGGGGTTTTTACAAACCGCTAAAGCTATAGGGCTGAAATTTGGACAGTGCATCCCTATAATGACGTTTACATCCACTAAAGAGCGATTTTTCGAAATTCATCCCCTAAGGGTGTGAAATAGGGTTTTTACAAACCGCTAAAGCTATAGGGCTGAAGTTTGGACAGTGCATCCCTATAATGGAGTGGACATCCACTATAAAGCGATTTTTCGAAATTCATCCCTTAAGCGGGTGAAATAGGGTTTATCCAAACCGCTGGAGCTATAGGGTTGAAATTTTAACAGTGCATCCCTATAATGACGTGGACATCCACTAAAGAGCGATTTTTCGAAATTCATCCCCTAAGTGCATCCCTATAACGGCGTGGACATCCACTAAGAAGCGATTTTTCGAAATTCATCCCCTAAGGGGGTGAAATGGGGTTTACCCACACCGCTTGAGCTATAGGGCTGAAATTTTGACAGTGCATCCCTATAATGGCGTGAACATCCACTAAGAAGCGATTTTTCAAAATTCATCCCCTAAGGGGGTGAAATGGGGTTTATCCAAACCGCTAAAGTTATAGGGCTGAAATTTTAACAGTGCATTCCTATAATGGCGTGGACATCCACTATAAGGCGATTTTTCGAAATTTATCCCCTAAGGGGGTGAAATGGGGTTTACCCACACCGCTGGAGCTATTGGGCTGAAGTTTTGGCAGTGCATCCCTATAATGGCGTGGACACCCGCTAAGAAGCGATTTTTCGAAATTCATCCCCTAAGGGGGTGAAATGGGGTTTACCCCAACCGCTGGAGCTATAGGGCTGAAATTTTGACAGTGCATCCCTATAATGGCGTGGACATCCACTATAAAGCGATTTTTCGAAATTCATCCCTTAAGGGGGTGAAATGGGGTTTATTGTAACCGCTGGAGCTATAGGGTTGAAATTTTAACAGTGGATCCCTATAATGACGTGGACATCCACTAAAAAGCGATTTTTCGAAATTCATCCCCTAAGGGTGTGAAATGGGGTTTTTACAAACCGCTAGAGCTATAGGGCTGAAATTTTGACAGTGCATCCCTATAATGACGTGGACATCCACTAAAAAGCGATTTTTCGAAATTCATCCCCTAAGGGTGTGAAATGGGGTTTTTACAAACCGCTAGAGCTATAGGGCTGAAATTTTGACAGTGCATCCCTATAATGGCGTGGACATCCACTATAAAGCGATTTTTCGAAATTCATCCCTTAAGGGGGTGAAATGGGGTTTATCCAAACCGCTGGAGCTATAGGGTTGAAATTTTAACAGTGGATCCCTATAATGACGTGGACATCCACTAAAGAGCGATTTTTCGAAATTCATCCCCTAAGGGTGTGAAATGGGGTTTTTACAAACCGCTAAAGCTATAGGGCTGAAATTTTGACAGTGCATCCCTATAATGACGTTTACATCCAGTAATCCACTAAAGAGCGATTTTTCAAATTCATCCCCTAAGTGTGTGAAATAGGGTTTTTACAAACCGCTAAAGCTATAGGGCTGAAATTCGGACAGTGCATCCCTATAATGGAGTGGACATCCACTATAAAGCGATTTTTCGAAATTCATCCCTTAAGCGGGTGAAATAGGGTTTATCCAAACCGCTGGAGCTATAGGGTTGAAATTTTAACAGTGGATCCCTATAATGACGTGGACATCCACTAAAGAGCGATTTTTCAAAATTCATCCCCTAAGGGTGTGAAATGGGGTTTTTACAAACCGCTAAAGCTATAGGGCTGAAATTTTGACAGTGCATCCCTATAATGACGTGGATATCCACTATAAAGCGATTTTTCGAAATCCATCCCTTAAGCGGGTGAAATAGGGTTTATCCAAACCGCTGGAGCTATAGGGTTGAAATTTTAACAGTGAATCCCTATAATGACGTGGACATCCACTAGAGAGCGATTTTTCGAAATTCATCCCCTAAGGGTGTGAAATGGGGTTTTTACAAACCGCTAAAGCTATAGGGCTGAAATTTTGACAGTGCATCCCTATAACGGCGTGGACATCCACTAAGAAGCGATTTTTCGAAATTCATCCTCTAAGGGGGTGAAATGGGGTTTACCCACACCGCTGGAGCTATAGGGCTGAAATTTTGACAGTGCATCCCTATAATGGCGTGAACATCCACCAAGAAGCGATTTTTCAAAATTCATCCCCTAAGGGTGTGAAATGGGGTTTTTACAAACCGCTAAAGCTATAGGGCTGAAATTTGGACAGTGCATCCCTATAATGACGTTTACATCCACTAAAGAGCGATTTTTCGAAATTCATCCCCTAAGGGTGTGAAATAGGGTTTTTACAAACCGCTAAAGCTATAGGGCTGAAGTTTGGACAGTGCATCCCTATAATGGAGTGGACATCCACTATAAAGCGATTTTTCGAAATTCATCCCTTAAGCGGGTGAAATAGGGTTTATCCAAACCGCTGGAGCTATAGGGTTGAAATTTTAACAGTGCATCCCTATAATGACGTGGACATCCACTAAAGAGCGATTTTTCGAAATTCATCCCCTAAGTGCATCCCTATAACGGCGTGGACATCCACTAAGAAGCGATTTTTCGAAATTCATCCCCTAAGGGGGTGAAATGGGGTTTACCCACACCGCTTGAGCTATAGGGCTGAAATTTTGACAGTGCATCCCTATAATGGCGTGAACATCCACTAAGAAGCGATTTTTCAAAATTCATCCCCTAAGGGGGTGAAATGGGGTTTATCCAAACCGCTAAAGTTATAGGGCTGAAATTTTAACAGTGCATTCCTATAATGGCGTGGACATCCACTATAAGGCGATTTTTCGAAATTTATCCCCTAAGGGGGTGAAATGGGGTTTACCCACACCGCTGGAGCTATTGGGCTGAAATTTTGACAGTGCATCCCTATAATGGCGTGAACATCCACTAAGAAGCGATTTTTCATAATTCATCCCCTAAGGGGGTGAAATGGGGTTTATCCAAACCGCTAAAGTTATAGGGCTGGAATTTTAACAGTGCATCCCCATAATGGAGTGGACATCCACTATAAGGCAATTTTTCGAAATTTATCCCCTAAGAGGGTGAAATGGGGTTTACCCAAACCGCTGGAGCTATAGGGCTGAAATTTTGAACAGTGCATCCCCTTAATGACGTGGACATCCATTAAGAAACGATTTTTCGAAATTCATCCCCTGAGGGGGTTAAATGGGGTTAAGCCAAACCGCTGGAGCTAAACGGCTGAAATTTTGACAGTGCATATTTATAATGAAGTGGACATTTACTAAGAAACGATTTTTCGAAATTCATCCCCTAAAGGGGTGAAATGGGGTTACCAAACTACTGGAGCTACAGGGTTGAAATTTGGACAGTGCATCCCTATAATGACGTGGACATCCACTAAGAGGCGATTACTCGAAATGCACCCCCAAAGGGGATGAAATGGGGTTAACCCAAACCTCCGAAGCTGAAGGGCTGAAATTTTGACAGTGCATCCCTATAATCACGTAGAAATGAATGACTCGAAATTCACTTTATTTAATATTCATTTGTGATTGCTTCATAATTTCTTACATCCACGTAAATAGGCGAACAAACTTAACGAACGTTTGTCAAACCCTAAAATGTCACTTTTCTTGATGACATATACATGCCTATCTCTGCTTCAAAACTTGCAGATTTGTTGAGCAGAGGTGATATTCGCAGCAATTTGTTTACCATATTTATTAAAAAAATGCACTAAAATAAACCCTTTTTAGGGATAATAACAGCTGACTTTTTTGTTGGTTTTTTTTTAAGGAAAACATTGCACATAATAAACAGTTTTTAAAGGCGTTGCAAGGCACGCGGGTTTTATGCTAGTATCAGTATAAACGTATAAAATCGATCTCTTGCATTCCTCTTCCTCTTTTTCGTCATCTTCCATCGTATAATATTCCCCCTCAAGATCGTATGTTTTTTCTGGAACTAAAGTTTCGAAAGTTAATGTTTGTATTTGCAATGCTTTCTCCATACTTAACGATGGTTGCACATACTGATCAAGAGCCTTAAGCATACCAAAATGATTTCTATTCCCTTCCGGAATTTGGCCTATAATATCTTCAAATAATGGTGCATGATTGTGATAGTGTTTGCATTTTAAAATAATTTCCTGTTCACCCTTTTTCAGCCCCGTATTATCATTTATCAATAAAACATAGTCTCCAGGTTCTCTTTCAAATGTGATTTCAGGAATGACATTTACCTTCGTACGTTCAAGTTCAATCAAATTTCCTATTTCTATTTTAACATTATGTAAATACTTTTCGGTTTCCTTAATTTTCAGTGCACTAGAAAATGACTGTAAAAATGTTGCGAAGTCTATTTGTTTTTTATCGTTGCTCAGTAGTTTAAGATCATCACTAGCCCATTCAAGATTAAAATTTTTATTAATTTTTACCGTAAGCGTTTGCTGTTGATTGTTGGGTGGCTTATTTTTTAATCTTTTATAGCCGAAACCGGGCATTGAGATCTCTGTAATCCCAACACACCATCCTTCATCGAATTTGAATGACGCAGCCAAGTTATTGGTAAAACTTGACAATTTATTTTCAGGATAGACATCCAAAGAGTTATTACTCAAAAGACAAACATAAAAATCATTTTCTTTTATATACGATGGCATTGTTGTTTACAGTCTTTCCCAAGCAATGTCCGACGTACTTGTAGTTCTATCCTTTTTAGTCTTCAGACGCTCACTCTGTCTAACACCGAGCTTACGTAGAGGAAATGAAAGCATATATTGACCAGATTCTAGTGGAGAGGGTATTAATATAGACTGTTTCTGGACTGCTTTTTGTTTTTCACTTTGTTCTAATTCTTCTATATGCTCGCTAGCTTCATCGGCAGTCATATTCGTAGGTACAGTATACTGCGTTACACCATCCTCAGCTGTGATTATTTTATAATACTTTTCACGTGTATTAGGTGCAGATGTTGTTCTTAGTAATTTTGGTGGTGGCCTTAGGGTTTTTGCCATTCCGCTAGCTGACAATCGTCTTTTGGCGGCTGGTGATAAAGATCTTCTTGGCGGGGTTATATTATGTGCTTCTTCAAAGACTTCTTCTTCGGTTAGGAAATCCTTTGCTGGTGGTGGCGAGGTCTGTGTTAACACACAGTCTGGTCTGGGCCGGCAAAGAGTTCGGGCGTGTGCTGCCGCAAGTCCTTCCACTTCGCAATCTTGCAAATATGTACAACCAAATTCAACTACAATATAAGTGAAATAGTGCAATCTAAAACAGCTCCCAAAACAAACAAAAATAAAATCAAAACAAACATTAAAATAGCTCAATAAAAGTTAAAATTTTAAGTGAAGTGAAGTGCAAAAATCTAAGGAAACGTCACCAACGCGGAATTCTACCAACGCCGTACTGACGGACATCAAGTAAGTTCCCGTTTCCACCTCTCCCGCTCTTCCAGCTAGACATCGCCGGCGCTGCAACAAATATCGGCCAGCTTGTGGGAATCGTCTTGCTTAAGCAGGCATAACACTGCAGCAAGGCTGTTCCCGTAAGCTCCGATGGTTGCAACGCCGGCCGAGTCAGCCACAAATGAGGTCATGGACCTTGCACAGGAAAGGCCCCTAAACAATAACAAATATTTTTCCTTTGTTTTTTGTAATATTAGGGGTCTCCTCGCGAACTTTAATTATGTAATGTGCTATCTCGATACGCATGCCCCGGCCATATTCGCACTAAGTGAAACTCAAGTCACTGATATTGATTCCGATCGATTTCAGGTGGCTGGGTATACCTTAGTGCATAATTTTTCCGACCATAGGGGAGTCGCCATGTATATTAGGAATGACGTGGCGTTTCAAAAGGTGTACAATAGTACATCCTCCGAATTTAATCTTTTATGGATTAAAATTATGCTTCGTAGCCACGTCATATTCTTCTGTTTTCTATACAGAAGCCCTAATATCAGTAATGAAGCCTCAACGTTAGCCTTCGATGCTATCTCTGAACAAATCTCCGGATTTTTATCTTCCCACCCGGAGTGTGAAATCATTGTTGCGGGTGATTTCAACGTTCATAATGTCAATTGGCTAAATTACTCTAATGGCACCAGTGTTTCTGGCAAAGACGCCGAGATCTTTGCAGACCTAAATAATCTGCACCAAATAGTGAACTGTCCAACACGAGTTCCGGACGTTGAAGGTCATGGAGCCCATCTTCTTGACCTGTTTCTTACTTCTCATCCAACTCGATACTCCGTCGAAGTTAGCTCGCCCCTTGGTAACTCGGATCACAATCTAGTCAGCGCTAATTTCCCATATCCATCTTCTACTCCAACCAACGCAGTTCCTAAAAAAACTGTCTGGCACTATGGGAAAGCCAACTGGTTGGGACTTATACGCTTTTTTCAAGCTACAGACTGGAATTTGTGTTTCCGCAGTGCCAGTGCGAACTATGCCGCTTCCTGTATTACTAAAATAATACGGGCAGGAATGTGTTTGTTCATTCCTCATTCTACCATATCTATAAAGCCTCGGCCAAATAGATGGTTCAATGGGGAATGTAAGAACGCAATTCAAGCTAAGGAAGCCCCTTATAGAGCGTACAAACATTCCCCCAACGAGTCACTTCGGCGTGAGTATATCAAGTCGAGAAACTCCTGTAATTCCATCATCAGGAAGGTCAAAGCATCATTTGACAACAAATTGAGAAGTAAGATCCTCAACACACACGTAGGCAGCAAAAGCTTCTGGTCCTTGGTAACTTCCATCAAGAAGAATTTTACCTCTTCCTCAACCCCTCCATTCATTAATGGAAAGGAGGTGATAACAGAAAGCAAATCCAAGGCCGATTTACTGGCATCTCTGTTCGCCTCAAATTCTTCGTTACCTCAAGCTGATACGTCACCACCGGTCCTCGATCGCAACGCCCATTCAATGGACGGAATTTTCTTCAGGACACGAGAGGTGTACAAATGTCTCAAAGAACTCGACGTCAATAAATCCACTGGCCCCGATAATATTCCCCCTATGGTACTCAAAAAGTGTGCCTCACCCTTGGCTAAACCTCTGCGCAAACTTTTTGCCTTGTCATATTTCCCCGGAGTTTATCCCAACTCTTGGAAACTAGCTCATGTTCAGCCCATTCCCAAAAAAGGTGAAGCCAGCGACCCTTTAAACTACCGCCCAATAGCATTAACTTCTGTTCTCTCCAAAGTTATGGAGACAATAATCAATCGAAGGTTGATGAAATATCTAGAATCTAACCTAATTATTCACGACAGGCAGTATGGCTTTAGACCAAAACGGTCTACTGGCGACCTTCTTGTGTGCCTGACCGAACACATCAACCAAAACATCCATGGCTACGGTGAGTCTGGTCTGGTTGCTCTAGATATCTCCAAGGCCTTCGACAGAGTATGGCATCCCGCTCTGCTGTCGAAACTCCAAGCTATTGGTATTGACTCAGTTCTAAGGAACTGGATTGAGAGCTTTCTTTCTGGCCGTTCAATCAAGGTAGTATTGGATGGCGTCGAATCCAACCCCCATCCCATTTCGGCCGGCGTTCCCCAAGGGGCGATTCTCTCACCTACTCTCTTCCTTATATTCATTAATGATCTGCTCTCAATCCCCTCCAATCCACTTCATAGTTTTGCCGATGACGGTACTTTGCGTTACTCATACCCCTCCGACAACACAGGACAAGCAAGTGCCAGACCTTGTCTCTTAGAACGTGAACTCATGTCCGAGTCTCTTAACTCGGACATTAAACTCATTCGTGATTGGGGCCGCAAGAATCGTGTTGAGTTCAACGAAACCAAGACCAAGTACTGTCTATTCTCCACTAAAACCTGCACCAACCTTCCCTCCATTTCAGTGGGCGAGGATAATATAACAGCTGATCCATACCTTAACATCCTCGGCGTGACTCTATCCAACGATTTGCGATGGAATAATCACATACACCAAGTCACCAAACAAGCGTACCAATGCCTCGGCTTCCTTAAGAGATGCAAGTTTCTTCTTCATCGAACTGCCTTGGCTACAATCTACAAGTCCTACATTCGGCCACGCCTTGAATACAACTCGTATATCTGGGCGGGCGCTCCTAAAACCACCTTGGCTTGGCTAGACAGGGTGCAAAACCGCGCCATCAAACTCATTGGCGATAGCACCCTTTGCATTGATCCTTTAAGCCACCGTAGGAATGTAGCAGCGCTCAGCAAGTTTTACCGCTATTATCATAGCGACTGCTCCACTGAAATCAAAAACCTCCTGCCTACACGGCAATCTTTCTCCCGCAACACAAGACTAGCCAACTCGGCTCACCCCTTCACCCTTCAGCCCTCCCCTTCACGCACATTACGTTTTAGCAGTTCGTTTATAAATAGAACAACTCGATTGTGGAACTCTCTTCCGCAGTCGGTGTTTCCGAGCTCATATAACATCTCAGAGTTCAAACGCAAGGTTCATCGACATCTACTCATGCACCCTCCAGACCCCTAACCTATCCTATCTCATTTTTCCTTCAGATCAAGCTTACTACTAGACATTGAACCATGACTTGTAAGACATGACGGACTAGTAGTACAAAGGGTGACTCCTAAGCTTCATCTTGCCACAAAAAAAAAAAAAAAAAAAAAAACTATCTCTTAAACTTTTTTGTTTGACACTATGTGCCCGTGGTAAGTATAAATTTGTTTCTTTATCAAGCGTTCGTTTGGATTTCCGATTGTGATTTAAAAATGAAATTAGTTGATTTCGATAGCTATACTTACCATTTTTCGGAATCATTCATGTCTTTATTCTGTAGTATTTTATTCATTGCTCTATCAAAAATGGACTGATTTGCGGTCATTTCAATTTCATCTTTAAGCCTGTTGTAAACCTCTGGCGACAGAAGTAGCATCTTGTTAAGTCCATTATTTCTATGCATTTTTTCAATTAATGAACCGATAACTCCTGATAGTACACTTCCTAATAAAACTGGTAAAAAACCTCCTCGTTGCACTAGTATTTTAAGCTGTTTAGCAACAGATCTCTTTGCGCAAATCAATTTACGCATGTCCTTTTTATACCTACACAGTGAGTTGTAGATATTTCCATGCGGCATGTGGTTACCTTTTAAGGTGTTGAGTGTAATTTCACAAAGAGTTTTTATAACCTCAGGGTCAGCATTTTGTATGATGGACTTTCTCAGATTTGGTTTAGCCTTTTTAAGCACATATAGCATATGCTTGTTCTCCCTTAATCGTTTCATTCGTGACGCCATTCTTACCATTTAAAGAGTTTTGCGGGCAAAAACAGGTTACAAAGTGTTTATTAAATATATCAGTTCGAAATCTTAAGACGTCGTTAATGTCCTGAGTTAAATCAATTAGCAAATACCCGTAAGGCATTTGAGTTATCTCTTTATATATTCTCACAAGTTCTAAACTATTTTCTGGGTAAATTTGTCGGGCCAGATGTGTAAATTGACTTTTATCCCGGGGGTTTTTAAATACAACAAGATATTTACAATTGAGCGATATATCACGACTGAATTTTCCTTGATGGAATACGTTTTGTGTCACAAGAATTACTGAGAAATTACGATGATGAGACCCCTTAGTAAAGAGTTCACAAACTTGTTTACTAAATCCGTTTAACATCATGTCATCTATAACAATCAATGTTGGCTCGTTTTCATGATTTACAAACTCCTCTGGTATAGCATTTAAATATTCGATGTTTTGCAGTTTGATATCCGTAGGTAGTGCACCGTGTTCTGCATTACACCATATAATTTTTCTAATTTGCGGTTCTATAAATACCTGATTAGTATTAAGAAGATTTTTTATAAATGTTGTTTTGCCGCATCCCGAAGGCCCCGCAACCATCATTGTAAATGGGTGATTAAACTTGATCATTTTTGCTTTGTATATAAACTGGTCATTCAACTGCAGGTATTTATACATTCTGCACAATGAGCAGAAGACAGATAATCAACGAACTGCATAAACCAGTGCGAAAAAATTTTAAACGTCGACATGTCACTACCAAAGGTATAGATGATTTGTGGCAGGCAGACCTGGTCGAGATGGGTTCTTACTCATCTGAAAATCAGGGGTTTCGTTTTCTTCTCACTGTAATTGATACCTTTTCAAAGTATGCTTGGACACTGCCTTTAAAATCTAAAAAGGCATCAGAAGTTGTAAAAGCATTGCAGTCGATTTTTAATACAGGACGGATTCCAAGAAATTTACAAACCGATGATGGAAAAGAGTTTTTTAATAAACCGTTTCGTCAACTGATGAAAGATTACGAAATAAACCATTATTCCAGCTACAGTACTCTGAAAGCCTCAATTGTAGAAAGATTTAACAGAACATTGAAAAATATAATGTGGAAAGAATTCAGCATGAATGGCAATTATCACTGGATTAGCATGTTGACCAAGCTGACAGATGACTACAATACAACAAAACATCGTACGATTAAGATGAGACCTGTAGATGAGACCTGGGCTGCATAACGAAAAACGTTTATTATCTGTGTATAATTACCCTAAAATAAAATCAAAGTCTAAATACAAAGCAGGTGATTTTGTTCGTATAAGTAGACATAAACATGTATTCGAAAAAGGTTATACACCTAATTGGTCCACAGAGATCTTTAAAATAAAAGAAGTTAAATCTGTTTACCCAACAACATATATTCTGGAAGATTACCAGGGAAATATAATTCAAGGCAGATTTTATGAACCAGAAATAGCTCCTGTGAACAGCCCTGATGTTTATTTAGTAGAAAAGGTTATAAAAAGACGCGGTAATCAAGTTCTAGTGAAGTGGCTTGGTTTTTCATCAAAACACAATACTTGGATTAATATAAAAGACGTGATATAAAACCTGTTACACTCATTCAAAATGTTAAACTTGAAACAAGAATACGATCGTTTGAAAACATTCGATAATCTAGCAATAGACTTAGATACAGCAGACCAGCTAGCGAAAAGTGGATTTTTTTACACAAACATCAAAGACCGTGTTCAAAGTTACTTTTGTTCTCTGCAGATAAATGCTATGAGTTGCGCATCGGATGTAGATTTTGATCATAGACATCGTTCACCACACTGTATCTAGGCTAATAGGATAGACGAATGCGGAAGATTCAAAGATCAGCTAACACCACTAACAGAACAACTTAAATCAAAAACCATACTTTGTACATTCAACATTTTGAAATTTTTAGCTGGTATTTTATTCGTTCTAGCAATTCATTATTATTATTTCCACGAGCAGATATGAGGAAGAAAATAAGTTTCAATGAAGACCCACAAGTTAAATATATGGTAGTATGGAGTTTCTCATACAGACAAAGTAGGAAAGGACCATGGGAGCAGTATGCAGTGGATATATTTAGGTTTAAAAACAGAATTTCACAACTGAGTGTAATAATAAATCCGGTTTTAGAAAGTAAAATAAAAATGTTCAGCAAGTAACATATTGTTTTTATTTATTATAACCACACATAATTTTCAGGTTTCCTTTTGGACTCCTATAGAAGCTAAACTACTTCCCACTTTCACTTTTCGGTTCAGCAAGTAAGATATTGTTTTTATTATAAGTTGTTTTTCAGGTTTCGTTTTGAGCTCATATAGGAACCAATGCTTGTATGCTTGCAAAGTGCAAGTTCCACCACAACAGCGCGCGGAGGTAAATGACCACGCGTCAGCTCTGCAGTCATGCACACTTTCCACTCTCGCTTTTTCTTCCACTCCACACCTGTTGAGTCCCCCTGCCAAGCCAAGCCAAGACCCCGCCGCACCTGCAAACCAAACTAGAGGCCACCTGTCAATCAAAGCCACCCGCGAGTGAACACCTGCTCACCAAACTATAGTTCTGATACACTTTTCCACTTTCGCTTTTTCGTACCGCTCCACTACTTTCCATTTTTCTTCCAAGCGTAAACAAGTCCCCGCTGTAAGTGCACGATATGAGACGTCACAATAGTCATGCCCAGTCCGCCGCCGAGGACCCCGCCGAGTCCCCAGCCTAGCCCCGCGAGACCCCAAGCCACCACCGAGTCTCAAGCCAGACCCCCGCACCGAGCACCCCACCAAGACCACAAGCCCTGCCACACCCCCACCACCACCATCACCATCACCAACTCCCACTCACACACACACACACTCCATCACTTTCGCTTTCCGACCCAATCAATCAAAGTGACATAAACAAAGCCATCCGCGCGAACCAAACTAGAGGCCGCCTGTCAATCAAAGTGACTTCGCTGAGGCCCCAGCCGTGGACCCCGCCGCAGCCCCGCCGAGCCCGACCCTCCCGCTGAGCCAAGCCACCGACCGACCCGACCCAGTTCCCAGACTCGTCCACGGCCAAGGCCAATCACCATGACCTACATTCCAGCGTGATTGATTGATGATGACAGGTGATTGATTGATCACACCGACCTACTTCCGCAAGCCAGTTCCCATGGGCAAGGTCAATGACCTTGACGTGACCTAGTTCCCACGGTCCTGAAAATTTTCCCACGCTAAACCGACGCCTTTCCTCTCATGGCTCTACTTCTCTTGCATAAGGTCTTTTATTCCAAAAGTCCCTGCTACCTTGCTGACTTCCTTGTTCCTCTGCAATCCTTGAGATCCATCAAATTCCTGATTCCTGCCCACACTTCCCTAATTGGTAGTCGCTCCTTCTTTGTGTATACTCTTAGAATCTGGAATAATCTTCCTAGTCACATTCAGAGGATGAGCACGGCCGCAGTATTCAGAAAACATGCATCTATTTTTCTATCTTCTTCGTCTCACTAGCTTTCTTTATCTTTCTTTCTTCACTTTCCTACTTTATTCTTTTTACCTAATTCTGTATTTTATTCTTAATTTTCTTCTTCTTTTATTTCTGCTCTAATTTTATTTTAATTTTAGTTGTAATGTAATTGTAATTTAATTTAATTCTAATTTGTAAATCTAATTTTAAGTTTTTTATAAATCCTTTCTGTTGTTGTAATTCTTGTATGTACTCTAAAAGATGTGAATCTTGTGTACTGTCCAAAAATAAATTATTATTATTATTAGATACCGCATAGCCATGAATGAATGGATGTTGTCAAACCCTGGTAGAACGGTGACTATTTATTAAGTTGGGCCATTTGTAAAAGAAGCATATCTGTCAGCTTTTAGTCCTCAGAATATAACCCAAGGATTTTTGAAAACAGGGATTTATCCCTTAAATTCTAATATATTTAATGAGGAAGATTTTTTAACTTCATATGTAACTGATAGACCTAATCCATTACAGTCAAACGATGGTAGTGAGTTGAAATTGGGCAAAGAAGGTATTGAAACTAACATAAGATCTACACCTCCGCCTTCTACAACACCACTTGAAACACGCGAAGAAAGTGATTTTGTAACAGACCAGAATATCAGATCAGATACCGATTTAACCTCTACCCCTACGGTTGCGATTCCGAGTAGTTCTAGGCAACAACTTATATCACCCGAAATGATAAGACCATTTTCTAAAGCAAAGCCAAGACAAAACACGACACGCAATAATAGAAAAATTAGTCCGTTCAAAACGCGGGGGGGGGTGTTCCAAAATAACACCGTTAAGAAAATCGAACCCTAAAGGTTTTTGGGGTCGCTGATCACGAAAATCGAGGTCCCGCGGTCCTAAAACTAGGGCGTCACCCCTAAAAATGCAAAAAACACCCCTTTTTAGGGGGTTTTCGCGATTATTTCAGTAATAATGAAAACTAATGCGATGAAATGCACTTTTTTTAATATTTATTTGCGAAGGGGGTTGATTTATACTAAATTAAGGCGAACTTAATGGTAAGGGGTACTCCTAAAGGGTTGAAAGTACCCCTAAATTGGCGAAAAATGGCAAAAATTGTAAAAAAAAATGTTTTCCCAAGTTTATGCTTCAAATTCGATTGTGGGCGTACTGTCAGGCAAAAACAAATTGTTTTCAACCCTTAAGGGGTTAAAACTACCCCTACAATATAGTTCATTGAAAACTAGTGGGGGTGTTCCAAAATAACACCGTTAAGAAAATCGAACCCTAAAGGTTTTTGGGGTCGCTGATCACGAAAATCGAGGTCCCGCGGTCCTAAAATTAGGGCGTCACCCCTAAAAATGCAAAAAACACCCCTTTTTAGGGGGTTTTAGCGATTATTTCAGTAATATTGAAAACTAATGCGATGAAATGCACTTTTTTTAATATTTATTTGCGAAGGTGGTTGAATTATACTAAATTAAGGCGAACTTTATGGTAAGGGGTAGACCTAAAGGGTTGAAACTACCCCTAAATCGGCCAAAAATGGCAAAAATTGTAAACATTTTATTTTTCAAGTTTATGCTTGAAATTCGATTGTGGGCGTACTGTCAGGCAAAAATAAATTATTTTCAACCCTTAAGGTGGTCAGTCATCAGCGGAATAGGGGGAATAACATGTAGCATAACATGCACGTGCCGTAACTATTTCGGACTGATGGAAGTGCGATCATAACCTCCTAGCGGTGGCCACTGGTAACTATTCTATGAGAGAGGATAGGCTAATATGATCGGGCTAGTCCCTTCCAAGTAAGGTTGGCGTGAGGCTAATAACCTCACCCGTAAAAAACAATTATTACGGAACGAGCAACATGCCTCGGATACTGGAATAAACGACGACGACCACGGCAACGAAAAAGGCAAAACGATTTACGAATTTTTTCATGGAACGTTCGAACTCTGTACAGAACTCGAGCTTCAAAACATCTAGCCGATACCCTGTCAAAGTATAAAGCTGACATTACCGCCATTCAGGAGATGAGGTGGACAGGGAATGGTGTTTTGCAAAAACCTGAGTATGACGTATATTACAGCTGTCATACAAAACACCATGTTCTAGGAGTAGGTTTTATGGTTAGCAAAAGAATGAAGCCTACCATTATCGGCTTTAAAGCAATAAACGAAAGGCTATGCTCCCTTCGTGTGCGAGGTAAATTTAAGAACATCAGCCTCATAAACGTTCACGCACCTACAGAAGAGTCCCCGGATGATGATAAAGAAGAATTCTTCGAATTAGTTGAACGGGAACTTAATGCCTGCCCCAGGTATGATGTAAAAATCATACTGGGAGATCTGAACGCCAAAGTAGGCCGGGAGCCCATATACAGGCAATATGTCGGCAACCACAGCTTGCATGAAAACACTAATGACAATGGACAGCGAGTTGTAGAGATGGCAGCAAGTAAGAACTTGGTTGTTGCAAGTACTAGATTTGCGCGTAAAGATATCCATAAAGCCACCTGGGTATCTCCTGATGGAGCCACTCGCAACCAAATAGATCATGTGTTGATAGACCGCCGCCACCTTTCGGGTCTGATGACGGTACGAACGTACCGAGGTGCCAACTTCGACTCGGATCACTATCTTGTTGGTATGGTGCTCCGAGAGCGCATTACAACGCTGAAAAGCTTTGTATCCGCTGATCAGGCTCGAATCAACACAGCTGCACTACGCAATGAAATGGCCAGAAACAGCTACGGTCATGCATTAGAACTCGCCCTAAGTCCTGGGGATGAGATGCCGGGCGTCGAAGAGAACTGGACCCGCCTTAAAAATACTGTCATTAGTACTGCTGATTCCATCTTAGGCAGAAGTCGTAAAGATCGGAACGACTGGTTCGATAATGAATGCAAGCTGGCAACTGAACGTAAGAATGCTGCGTACCGAGCCATGCAGCAGTCTCAGAGAACACGGGCACGCGAAGAGAACTATAAAGAGCTCAGAAAAGAAGAAAAGAGAATTCACAGACGGAAAAAGGAAGCCTGGGAAAAAAATCTCGTCTGTGAGCTAGAACAGTACAGAGAACGACGGCCGCACCAGGCGCGGGAGTTCTACCAAAGAGTCCGCAGTATGACACAATTCACACCACGTTGCACATACTGCAAGGACAAAGAAGGGAATCTGATCACCGATCCTAAAGGCATCTTGGAGCGATGGGAAGAGCACTTTCATGAATTGCTAAATGGCGAGCTAACTGAGGATTCGGAGGCTCCACCAATATCTGATGACAATGCTATGCTGCCGCCACCAAGCATAGAAGAAGTTAGCAGAGCCATCAGCCGGCTCAAAAACAACAAGGCCTCGGGTGCAGACGGCATCGCAGCTGAGCTGGTTAAATATGGAGGGCCTACATTACACCAAGCGATTCATGAATTAATTGTGCAAGTATGGGAGCAGGAAGTGATGCCAGAAGACTGGAGAAAAGGCATCCTCTGTCCGGTACACAAAAAAGGAGATATCACAGCGTGCACTAATTATCGCGGTATAACGTTGTTGAGTACCGTGTATAAGATATTCTCCGCTATCCTACAAAACAGGATGGCCCCATACGCCAGAAACATCATAGGCCATTACCAGTGTGGCTTCAGCCCAGGCAAATCAACGACTGATCAGATTTTCACCTTAAGGCAGGCTATGGAAAAATGTCTAGAGTTTCAAAACTCAATTCAACACCTCTTCATAGACTTTAAAGCCGCCTATGATAGCATAGCCAGGGTAGAACTCTACAAAGCCATGAGGGAATTCGGCATCCCCAACAAACTGACAAGACTATGTAGGTTGACCATGATCAATGTGTCAAGCCAAGTAAAGGTATCCGGAACACTGTCCAGACCAATTAACATCTATAATGGACTCCGACAAGGGGACGGTCTGGCCTGCCTCCTTTTCAACCTGGCGTTGGAGAAAGTGATCCGAGATTCGGGCGTGACAATCAAGGGGTACAATCCTCCACAAGTCCACCCAATTACTGGCTTACGCAGACGACATTGACATCATTGGAAGAACAACAACAGCTGTACAAGAAGCTTTCACTCAGATTGAGCAAGCGGCAGGAAATCTGGGACTGCACATTAACGAAAGCAAAACAAAGTACATGGTGGCCTCGTCTGGAAGAACACCTAACATTGGTCCCACAATCAAGGTAGCGGAACACGAGTTTGACGTGGTAAAATCATTTACCTACCTTGGGTCAATAGTAGCAGCCGACAATAGCATGGAACCAGAAATACGCGCACGACTGCTAAAAGCCAACAAAGCCTACTATAGTCTGTCAAGGCTCTTCAAATCCAAATATCTAACCATAACGTCTAAACTTTTACTATATAAGACGATGGTCTTACCCGTTCTCACATATGCATCCGAAACGTGGGTGCTTAGTAAAAAGCACTCAAACCTCTTGGGCGTGTTTGAGAGGAAAATACTTCGGAGGATTGTTGGCCCCGTATGTGAGGAAGGACGATTCCGGAGACTCTACAATGACGAGATCTACGAGCGCTATCGCGACATAGATGTTGTGAAGAAAATAAAGCTCGGTAGGCTCCGGTGGGCAGGCATCTAGCTCGTATGAGTGAAGATGAGCCTGCTCGGAAAGTTCTCTGCGGTAAGACCTATGGGGTGCGACAGCGAGGGAGGCCCAACCTTCGCTGGAAGGATGGCGTGGACCAAGACGCTCAGAGTTTAGGGATGCCAAACTGGATGACATCGGCTCAGAATCGGGACCGGTGGAGAGAACAGTTGCGCGAGGCCAGGACCGGATCCCGGTTGTAGAGCCGTTAAAGAAGAAAGAAGAAGAAGAATATTGAACTGGCATCCATTGCGTCTTTCTGAATCTCAGGATTTCGAAGTGCCATTTGACATTTGCTTCACTCATTTGTCCTGAAACTGACAAAAAAATTATTTCTCTTTTGGAATCTTAAAAGTCCTTGCCATTTCCACTATCGTCGGTGTTCCTCATTCGTGCCCTCGTTTTGTTCACGCGAGTATGTCGCTCTAAACCTCTTCGTAGTCAATTTAATTCTCAAGCTCACTTCCACGGCGCGTGATATTAGAAACAGACGCGGACGGAGCACCATGGGACGAGTGCCTTTTGTGGAAGCGCTGGTATATCTGTAGCGTATAAAAACAGACGAGCATGAACAATAGAGTGAATGAACGAGCTTATTTTTAATTTCTTCCTTTATTTCTTAATTCTAAATAATACCAGTAAGGCCGCAGCTGCAACGATACGTTTCCTTTCACTTGGCCATTTTGTCATGGCTTCGAATCTCAAGACGCACACAGGCCGATACACACTGTTGTAAAAGGCCTGGGCGGTGCGTGGCTATCCAAACTATACAGAAACGTTTTTGAGTTTAGGACCCAGTGATGGATAGTGTAATTTACCACATTAAAGATCTGTCACTTCAAATGCAGATCAAAAAATTACAGGTCATAACAAGATGCCAATTAACTATTACGGCCCGCGGAAAAAACGTAAAGTTTATTTTTGCCCATGTTATAAAAGGATTGCCCACCCTTGACTTAGACGTACTTTCAGCCACCGGCCCTGCGGGCCTCTGAACAGCCGGCCCACCGGGAAATTTCCCGGTTCGTCGTATGGCCCATCCGCCCCTGATTCGTAAGGTGTTGATATGATCAATACATGAGCGGCCCTTCCTGAATCCGGCCTGCTGCCTCCTAAGCGCTCGGTCTACTGCCTCACGTATCCTAGATAGTAATATGTGGGACAAAATTTTGCCCACAGTAGATAGTAAACAGATGCCTCTCCAGTTGTCGCATATTGTCTTTAAAACCCATCGAGGTTAAGGTTTGTAAAATAGCCTAAAACTGATTTAGGGTTACCATCTCAAATCTCCCGGGGAGGAGGGAAGTGACGATGGGGGATGCTCAATCTCTTCCTCGCTGTAGTCTCACTTTCGCACAGCAAGGGCTCCGCACTTTCGGGTGCTGCCCCGCAGCACTGACAGCCAGAGTCGGCCACCAGACCCATTTTGTTAAGATGTAGTTAGGCGAACAGTGACCCGTCAGGAGCTCTGTTATTAATTTTAGCTCCCACCTCTTGAGATTTAAATTTTGCCCGCTTTAGCTTTATCGATTTGGATGAATCTTTTAGCTTGACGAGCACCCTGGGTCCTTATCCAGCTATGAAGAAACATCTGGTGGACCCAATTTTACTTGACAGCTTGCTAAGCTACAGAAAGGTTCCGGACCGATAGGTGATGAGTTTGCGCCTACTCTAGCCAGACTGTCGGCAATTTTATTACCAATGTGACCTTCGTGGCTCGGAGTCCACATCAGAGTGACACTGTTGTAGGAGTTTCAAAGATTGGAGAGAGTCCAGGACAAACTTTGAGGACACCCTGTGTGATTTAATTGCCAGCAGTGCAGCTTGACAGTCCGAGAAAATAACAATGTTAGAGCTATATGGAGTTCTATTAATACAAGTGTGAGCACACATTTGGATGGCGAGTACCTCAGCCTAAAAAACAGTAGGGGTAGTGCCCAGAGCCATGGATATTTTGCCCCAGGTTCAGCTCCTTGAGGATCGATTAATCATCCAGAAGGTGTCCTGGCTTAAAGGAGAATAGCTCCAGTAGACGCAGTGCCCCACCAGAGCCTTTTTTTCACCATTAGGTGTAGCGGAGGGAGGTTCAGTAGGGCCTCCATAGCCGCAGTCGTACAGGTGATTTTGGCCCCTGTGATACCAACACAGGCCAGTCTTCGCACTCTGGCCAGCTCAATCATCGTACCCTTTTGTTTGGTCTTGGCCCACCATGCTATGGATGCATATGTGACCATAGGCCATACGACCGTCGTATATAGCCAAAACATTAACTTAGAGGCCCCAGGTTTTTCATACAAATTGGTGACAAACATGGAGAGATGTAATTGCCTTGGCAGTTACTCTCTCAATTTGAGATTTCCAGGAGTGCTTTTGATCCAGGATTATGCCTAGATATTTAGCCTAGTTTGAGTAAACCATTTCTTTGCCATCCTTGATGGAGCTTTTAAAATTAGCTTCCTTCTATTAGTAAATGGTACGATGATTGTAGTACATATTAGTATTATTATGTATTATTCAGTTTCAAAAACAGTTTCTCTCGCAACTGAAGCTGAGATAAAAACTAAAACCAAAGAATTCATATGGATAAAGCCATAATTCTATTATTGTGTCTTAACCAACTTCTAATGATTTATGTGGATAATGTAAGTGCTGTGAAGAAACTTTGGACTGGATATCATAAAAGATCTGAACTAAGATGTTCAATATTACTTGCTACATGTAACGGTAAATTTTTACCTCTTATCCCAACTTTTAAAGAGGTATGACCGACCTTTCCGGCTTATTAAATCCATGCTTACCAAGCTTTTCTTGTTCGCCTAACTTCGAACTTTCGATTACCAATTCCGTATGACGGAACTTTTAGGCTCCCCGCCTAATATAAACACTGCTTAGATTTAATAAAGTTAGGCGTATGTAATTGGAGGGCATTAGCCAGGAAGAACGGCTTGGAGAGAAATGCTGGAGGAAGCCAAGGACAGTAATAGACTGTAGTGCTACAGATGATGATGATAAACCAGGGATCGTAAAT